>JAABKJ010011941.1:0-10630 GCA_011634705.1 Andricus grossulariae
ATATTTTCATAAATAAAAATTAGAAGGGGCCTGGTCGGGGCCAGATCGGGCCTTCCTTATGGATACCCCAGTCTGGCTCTGATCGGATTAGGCGTTTCATTTTGAGTCTGGCTCTGACTGGGATGCCCGATCGGGGCCGGGTCCTGCCAGATCTGGCCCCGACCAGGGCCACACCGAAATTTCTGCATGGGAGGTTTTAATTTTGCAATTTAAATATAATTGGTTGAATTTAGGAGAATATAATTAGAAATTTAAAAATTATTAATTTTTCTAACGAATTAAATTTACTTACAATAATTGAAGTTTTGAAGGGAATGAGTATAAAAAAGTGTTAATATCACAATTTTTAGTAGTTAAAATTTTTTTCAGAGTAGAAATTGTTTCATTTTTAATGTTTCCCATTTTAAATTAATATTTATTTTCAACGGTTTTTTAAAAATAATTCAATTCATTTTTTGATTTTGGAAAAATTTGTCTTATCAGCTTTAAAGTAAAATTATTATTTTGTTATGTGATAACAATTTAAAAATCTAGAATTTCAGAAGCTCTGACTTTGAAAGTTTCAATTTGGTTTTAAATTATAAGTAATAGAATTTCAATTCCTCTGAATTTCAAATGATCTATTTTACAAATTCGAATCTTGGAATATTCAATTTTTAACTTTTTGACAGTGTCCTATTTTCAAAATTTGAATCCGATATAATTCAATTTCGTGATTCTTCAATTAAAAAAAATGTTTAATTTTCAGTGCTTCGACTTAGAAATTGCACAATATTATTCAACTCCTTTTTCAAATTAAATTGTCCAAAATCGATATACATATTTTTTCAGACGTTTCCAGTTAGAAATTATTAATTATTGTTAAAACAATGTTTAAAACATTTCATTGAAAAATTGTTATAATAACGGATTTTTAAATTGTTTATATGATTCAAAGTCAAAATTTGTCTCATCGAGTATATTTTTTTTCTAAACCGGGAGAAATCACAAATATTTACGGAGAGAACCGGAGAAAGCCGGGAGACAAAAATTTTAAAAATAGAAAAATCTGTAAATTCCTGTAAATTTTTGTAGTTTTCAATTCTTGTAATTGCACTTTTTTTAAATTCTTGTAGGAAATAAAAACTACAATCGAATACAATATACAAAAAATAAAAATAAAGCACAAAATTCATCCGAATAATGAAAAAAAGTTTTACTTTCCTGTAATTTTGGTTGTAATATATTGAATTTATTTGTACATTCCTGTAAAAATTATAGCAGTTTTTTGTACTTATTTTGTAAAAATTCTGCCACTACAGCCCACAATTCTTGACCGATTTTGATGTTTTTTTTTCAGAAATGCTCAGAATTAAATCCTGTAGAACAACCTCGGGTCCGATGTTTCAATTTCACTCTGTGGAATTTATTATTTCAACAAATAGAACGTCAAAATTGGACATTTTACGAATATTTCTTGTTTTCTCCACATAAAAGACTTGAGAGAAGTCTCTATCCATCAGAATTATTACAGATACATTTCAGGAACATAAATAATCAGTTTAAGGTTCAAGCCAATTGTTGTGAATAGTTTATATAAATAATTACATTCATAAGGTGCTCAGCCGCAATAAAAAACTGTATCTTGATAAAAAATGCCTCAATATCTCGTAATAGTAGTATTTAGAGTAGAAAATAACCATTAGTTAACAATTACCATTATTATAAATATTCTAATAAACAAATTGTATTTTTTTCGAATTTTTTTCTCATCAAACAACTTTCAAATTAATTCTAACTTATAATAAATAGCTGCAGGAAAATAGAAATGTCTATGTCTATGACAATTTTAAGTCTGAATAAGCGGTTTTTTCGTAATGATTATTTTAATGCATCTTGATAGTATTACTTAAATAAGTATCTTTGTCGGTAATTTTTAATAAATATTATTATTAAATAATAATATGAAATTGTCTCTTTTATAAACAAAATAATTATGAAAAATTATTTTACAACAATGAAAGACTTAATTCAGAAGAAGACATAATAATTCTTTTTGCCTAAGAAATTTTTCTCACAGAATATTATAGTATGACAAAATAATATAAAAAAAAATGTTTCTTAAATATTTTGTTCATAAAAGTTATAATTTGCGATTATTATTTAACAATAATTACTTTAAAACCGCTTGTTCAAACGTAAAATTGCTGTAGATGACTGTTTATTTTAAATATTGTTGACAATAAAAACCACTGAGATAGGTGCAACCTGATTTAGCAGAAAAAAACAATTTTTTCCCGATGGAAAATGATAAATTTTTATATTTGTTTATAATATTGTTATTAGCAATACAAATATTTAACATTTATATTTTTCTGCGGCTACTTATTATAATCTATGATTAATTTGAAAGTTTTTTGATGAGAAAAACATAACTTCGAAAAAAATACAATTTGTTTACTAGATTATTTGTAATAATGGTAATTGTTAACTTATGGTTATTTTTAAATCTCAAACTGAATTTGTCTTTCTGAAGTGTATCTGCAATAATTCTGATAGGTAGTGAATTCTCTCAGGTCTTTTTTTCTAGAAGAAAAAAATAATATAATAAATATAATAATAATATAATAATGAATAAATAAAAATATCTTCATCGGTCGAGAATTGTAAAAATTTATATTTTTTTGTAAAGATTTGCAATTGTTCATAATAATTTACGTAAAATTAAAAATGTTCTTATGACGTCTAACACCCAAATTAAAAAAATTTAAAATCCTGTAGACTTAGAAATCACAAATATTCTATTATAAACTGTATTTAATTATTATGAATAATTTATTTGAACGAATTCAACAGTATGTAATTAATAATAATATAATATTGTAATTAAATATAATCTATAATGGAATATTTGTAATTTCTTAACCTCTCTTTATCAGTTTCGGCAATCAATTACTTTATTTAAGAGATTCATTCAGAGATAAAATATCATAAAGTTGGAATGAACAATTCCATTATTGATTAAACATTGATCCTTTTTAGTTAAGTATTCAACGATTTGGTTGAAAATTAACTTTTTTTATTGAAAATTCATATTTTCGGGTTGAAAATTCAACTGTTTTGTTGAAAATTTGTCTTTTTGGGATTAGAAATCGATTATTTTCGAAGAAAATTCATATTTTTAGGCGGAAATATGAACTATGTATTGTATTTTTCGTTGAGAATTAATCTTTTCTATTAAAAGTGAAATTACTTGGTTGAAAGTTGAACTACTTTGTTGAATTTTGTTGCTATTGAAAACTCATAATGTTAGGTGACCATCCAACTATTTTGTTGAAAATTTAATTATTATGTTAAAAATTTAACTATTTTGTTGAAAATGTAATTATTTTGTTGAAAGTTGAACTAATTTAGTGAATATTCATCTTTTTGGGTAGAAAATTCGTCATTTCTGATTGCAAATTTAACTGGCTTCTAAACAATTTGTCCTTTTTGTTTAAAAATTCGACCACTTGGTTGAAAATTCATCTTCGTATCTTGAAAATACAACTATTAGGTAAAAAATTCAACTTTTAGATTACTAATTTATTACTCAGGTTATAAAGTTTAAAGTTAAACTATTCAGTTGTAAACGCACTTTTTTTCTTGATAATTAATTTTTTCTTAATTCAAATATTTGGTCGGAAATTCATTTGTCTATAGGTCGAAAATTTAACTATACATATGATTACAAATTAAATTGTTTTGTTGAAAATTTAATATAAAAAAAATTAACCATTTTAAACAAAAATCGTCTTTTTGGCTTGAAGATTTGGGTCTTTAGTTGTAAATGCAACTCTTTGCAGTTGAAATTAATTCTTTTCTTTTGAAAGTTAGTAAATGCATCTGTTTGGTCTAAAATAATTTTTTTTCTTTTTCAAAATTCAACTTTTTTTCAATTCAATTTTATATGATTTTTAACGATTTTAGGATTATTAATTTTTGAAGATTTACAATATTTAAAATTCTCACATTTGTACCAGCAAAAATGACATTGAATTTTTTTTGTACATAAATCTAATTGTTTTAATAATAAAACAATACAATCAGTTTGAATGTCATTTAATACTACATGATATAACCTCTTATAAAATCTAATAATCCTTATGAACTACAGTCGTAAATTGGAACTGAAATGGTTTTTTAATTTGTTTTTGAAGACGTCTCTCAAAGCACCTGCGGCTTTGACAAATACATTTATATTGCGACACTTGCGCTTCGCGCTTGACAATTAAGTTATACTGACGGTTCTGTTTGCAAAATGAAACGATGCCGAAAGAATGAAATGGAATATGAGAAGTAGGTATGTTTTTCGATATAATGTTAATTAAAAGCTGAATTCTCAATGAAAAATGTAATAGTTGATATTTCATACAAGAAACATTTTTAATTTAAATAAAAACAGTTAAATCTAACAAAAAATATAAATTTTCAACAAAATAGTTTAATTTTTAAACAAAGAGATTAATTTTCATCTAAAGCGATGCATCTAAAAAAATAAATTTTGAACAAAATATAAAAATTAATAATCAATATTCACAAAATATTGATTATCGACCATGTAGACAAAAAACATTACCATCATATCATTTAAAATATTCCAACATTCAACTAAATAGTTGATTTTTAACGAAAAAGAAAAATTTTTAACTAAGAATATTAGGTTTCTACCAAAGAAGACGAATCTTTAATAAAATACGTGCATTTTTAACTAAAAAGGATAAATTTTTAAACATATGGTTGAATTTTTAACTAAAAAAGATACACATTTAACTAGAGATGAATCTTCATCCAAAAAATGAATTTTTAACGAAATAGTTCAACTTTCAACTAAATAGTTGAATATTCTACCATAAAGATGAACTTTTGACAAAATAGTTGCATTTTGTACAAAATAATTGAATTTTGTAACAAATAGTAGAATTTTTAACCAAATAAATTCCAAGCCAAAATCATAATAGTAAGCTCTTCAACCAAAAAGAATGATATTCAACCAAAAAAAGTTGGATTTTCATTGAGGGTGTGAAAAAATAAAATAAACTGACAAGGACGGCTCGGGTCTGGTTTTGTGCGGGCCGGGTCGGGTCGGGTTCGCGGGTTGTCCGGCAGACCCGCAATCAACCCGATAACCCGCATTCAGTCCGCCAACCCGAATTCAACACAGATAAGTCTAGGAAAGAAGCAGAATGGTGGAACACCCACCTGGAGAAACTTTGAAAAAAGACAAGAGCGTTATGCAACAGAAAAAACATAACTAAATTGCCTTCAGACTGGGACATCCATAAGACGGCCCAGTATGAGTACACTAAAAAATATAAGAATGTACAAACAGGAGGATTGGAGGGGCTTCTGCGAGGAATCGAAGAACATTCCGGAAACTCCGAGGATCTACAAAATCCTGGCCAAGAATCCGGAAGCTCGCCTCCGGCTAATAAGGCTCGATAATGGTGAGGTTGCTGAAGATGAAGAAGCAACGCTTAATCACCTGACGGAAGTTCACTTCCCGGATTTTCAGCGAATTTGAACCGACCAAGAGGTAGACGGCTGGGCCAAGAGAAAAAGAGGGCTGATTGGAATTTCGCCACCAAGGTCGTTGATATCAAGAAGGTGGAATAGGCCGTAGAGTCCTTGCTTTAAATCACCAGAGGCCGATGACGTCTATCCAGTGCTCTCACAAGAGGGCATGGAGTTCGTCGACCTTCCACTGGTGAAACTATTTAGGTCAAGCATTGCCCTAAAACCCGTGCCTTCGGTAAGGAAGAATGGCAGAGTGGCCTTCTTCCCCAAACCTGGGAAGCAGAGTTACACTACTGCAAATATTTCCGGCCGATCAGCTCAACCTCTTTCATCCTGAAGACGTTGGAGAAGCTGTTCGAGAGAGATATCATAGATGAGGTGCTTTTAGCGTCCCCGCTGCACAGCGGACAGCACGCCTCTCAGGCAGGCTGCTCGGTAGAAACTGCGCTCCATACTGTCGTGACAAAATTGGAGCAGCAGATGAAACAGAAGGGGTATGCTATGAGCACCTTCTTGGATATAGAGGGTGCCTTCAGCAATAATCTTCCAGAAGTCATTTGTCGAAAGGCTTCGAGGTGTGACGTGCTAGACCAGCTAGTAAGCTGTATAAGAAGTATGCTACGCCGGAGGAGACTCCAAAACAAATGGAGGAAAGGCCTAGTCAGGGGAATAGCGCCACGAGGGAGCCCACTGGTTGGGTGTCCTTTGACCCCTCTTGTGATGCATTGTAAAGGACGGCCTCCTTCTTAGGCTAAATAAGGAGAGGTATCATAGCCAGGGCTATGCTGATGACATCATAATCCTATTCCAGGGGGCTTATATGGAGACGTTGATGGGCTCTTGGTAAATCCGGAAAAGACCAGCCTCGTCATTTTCACGAGAAATTGCGAAGTGCCGAAAGTAGACGATCCTGTATTTTGTGGCGGGGGGCTGACATTTTCAGATTAGGTTAAATATCTGGGAGTAATCCTAGAAAGCAAACTGAACTGGGCGAGACACCTGGAGGCCCAATGCATGCAGTTTTTTTATGAGTTTTTCGATAAGCAGGAGAGCCTTTGGGTTGACGTGGGGTCTAAGGCCTAAAATGCTTGCATGGCTCCACTCTGCTGTCCTCAAACCAAGGCTCCTCTATGCGGCCGTGGTCTGGTGGCTACGGGCGGAACTTAAGAAGATGCTGGACAGGCTGCGACGATTACAAAGGCTAACGTTTAGGGGTTCAACGGGAGCAATGGGGACTACGCCCACAGCGGCGATACGATTCATGCTTTGTGAAGAACCACTACATGTTGCGGTAACTGCAAGGGCGGCTCACTCGATAGGCCGCCTGGCATGAGTAAATAGATGGACTCGGGGGACTAGGAACACTAGGCTCCCAAGTGACATCAGTGCACTGCTGATTCTAGAGATGAGGCAAGATGAAATAAAAAGCGTCAGGAACAGGAATCTATGACAGCACGTCCTTCGCTGAGCTGAAACATTATTAGAAGAAAACGCTGCTGACAGGCAGATTACGTTCTGCTCGGACAGCCAAGCAACATTAACTGCAGTTAGGAAACCAGCCATAACATCAGAGCTTATTTGGGAATGCAAAAAGGCAATAAACCAACTTGCAGACAAAAACAACGTTGCTCTTATATGGGTTGCTGGTTACACAGGGATCAAGGGCAACGAAAAGGCGGACCAGTTGGCAAAAGGCTTAAAGGATGGACAGAACCAGGAAAATCCTGGATTCACCCGAAAAAGACATAAAGACAGTGGATCAGATGCTTACAGGGCAAAACCACCTGAACTATCACATGCACAAAATAGGGTATAACCCCACGACAGAGAGCAGGAAATGCGGCAGGGATGATAAAACATCCCTGCATGTCTTATTCCAGTGCCCGGCATTATCCGGGCTTTGGCAACAAACCTTTTTCGTCAATTTTGTGGAACTTGAGGATATCAAAACGCGATCAGTGGTTGACATACTAGGCTTAATCAAGAGGTTTCCATGATGGCTCCCTGCCTGCACAAAAACAATACTGATCTAACTACCTAACTTCTCCTCCCTTCTACTTTTGCGCTCCTGTTTCCCTTATTACCCTACTTCCCCACCCCTCATTTCCCCTCACTATCCCTGCCCTCATTTCCTATAACTTCACCTACTTTCCCTCCACTTATTTCCTCTTACTTCACCTACTTTCCCTCCCCTTATTTCCCCTCACTTCCTCTGCTTCTTCTCATTTCTCCTCACTTCTTTTACTTCCGCTCTCTTTTTACCCCTACTTCCTTTCCACTTATTATGCCCGACTTCCCACAGTTCCCCACCCTCATTTACCCTCCCCTCATTTTCTTTATTTCTCCGACTGCCCCTCCCCATAATTTCTCATAATTAGCCCATACTTTATCCAAATTGCTTCTCCTTATTTACCCTAATTCCCCTACTTCCCCTTCCCCAATTTCCCTTTACTTCCCCCACTTTCCGACCTCTCTTTTCCTCTCTCTTCTCCTACTTCCCCTTTCTTTATTTCCCCATAGTTCCCGTACTTCAACTCCCCTTATTTCTCTTACTACCCTCCTTTATTTCATAAGCTCCCCTCCAATCATTACACCTCATTTCCCCTACCTAATTTGCCTCCCCTTGTTTTCTCTTACTTCACCTCATTCCCCCTACTCTCCCTACTTTTCAAACCTCTCATTTCGCCTCACAACCCTCTACTTTCTCTCTACTTATTTCCCCTAACTTTCCTTTTTAAAAAAGAGGTAAAGAGGGTAATGGGGGAAAGAGTATGAAGTCTAAAATACGAAAGTGATTTTGAATCTTATTAAATTTTTATTGAACGTTGCAGGGCAAATGTATGACTAGACATTTTGCAGATGCTGCTGAAATAAAATTGTTTATTAAAACCCTAATAGCCTTTTTTTATTATCGAACATATAACGTAAGAAAGAGGTCGTTTGTACGATAGTAAGTATATTGATATCTCAAATTTCATCAAAAATTTAGTTACCGGTTTTCTTGATTGCACGGCAGTATAATTTTCATTTTTAACAAAAAAACGTTGTCAAAGCACTCCAAACTTACTGAAACAAAAATTGAGCTATAATCGATTATTTAAGATCGATACGAGCATTGATAGCAATTCAATTTTTATTCCGTTTTGACATTGATCATAACAGCAAACATAGCTCAAATTCAAAATAAGTTGTTCTTTTTCTCAAAAATTCCAATTGTTTTCACCTGATCAATGGATAAAGCCGTCTGAGTCTTTTTAGAATGCAATTTATCTTAGGAATAATGTAAAAATATTCCCTAATTTCCTGTTCGATTAATTCGGCGTGGCGCCCGAAGCGACAAAACCAATTGATCGACTTGGACGGATGGTTCGATTTATTTCCGAATTAAGTGCCCATACGAGCCTTGTCGAATTCAGTGGTTGGTTGTGCTGTAGTTCTTACCATTCGAGATTTCGAAGAGTGTCTACAAAAAAATCAAGTGTAATGGAAAAACTTCTAAGCTTAGTTAATATTTAATTTCATGGAAATCTTTGCAATCCTTTGCCATCCCGTGAATTATTTTGAAAATTTTTATGAATCCCTTGAAAATTTTGTAAATCATGTAAAAATTCTAAGAAATACTTTGAATTTCATAGATTTCATACATAATCTCTTAGAAATCCTTTAAGGCGATTAATCTCTCTGAAAATTGTTCAAAACCCTTTAAAAACTGTGAAAATCCTTGAAATCGCTTGACATCTTCGGAAACTAAATAAAATCCCTCATAATCCTTTGAAATCGGTGTAAATAACTTAAAATATTTAAAAATCGGTTTTAATAATTGAAATTCTGTGAAATATTTTGAAATCTTCAATATCCAATATATTAACAATATGATAAAATACTCTAAAATCTGTTAAAAGCCATTGAAATTCCTCGAAATCCCTTGACATCTTAAAAAAAAATTTAATATCTTCAGAAAATCCATTAAATATTTTAAAATCTTTTTTAATCCTTTTAAGTTTTCTGAATCTGATTAAAATCCCCTGATATCTTTAAAAATGCGTGAAAATACTTTGGAATCAAATGAATTCCTTTGAAATCCTGTAAAATGATCAAAAACTCTTTCAATCGTCTGAAATCCATTAAAAACCATTAAAATCCTTTCAAGTGCTTAAAAATCTTTTGAAATTTCCTAATAATCACATTAAATATCTTCAAATCTTTGAAATCTCATTAAGATTCCCTTATATCCTTTATAATTCGTAAAAATACTTCCGTAGTAAATGAATTCCTTTGAAATCCTTTGAGGTTCCATGACTTATTCATAAATCTCTTAAAATTCCTTATAATCCTTCAAGATCCGTGGAAATTCCTCACAATATATCAAAATCTATGAAACATCCTTGAAAATCCTTAAAATCCTTTATAGTATTGGAAATTTTTTTGAAATTCCGTTAAACCTTTGGAAATCATACGACAACGTCTAAAATCCACAGATATAAATTGGAATCTTTTGAAATCCTTTAAAATCCTTTGAAATCCCGTGAAATCCTCAAAACCTTTTCAAAACTCTTCAAATACAAAATCCTTTGAAATCTTGGCATATTCTTTGAAATTTCCTGAAATCTCTTTAAGCCCCTTCATATCTTCGAAATCCCGTTAAAATCACAGTAAATCCTTAAAAATTGATGAAAATACTGCAGTATCACATTAAATTCTTTAAAATCCTTTGAAATCCCGTGACTTATTTCAAAATCTCTTAAAATTCATTAAAATCCTTTGAAATCCTGTGACTTATTTCAAAATCTCTTAAAATACCTTATACTCCTTTAAATCAGTGGAAATCCCTTAAAATCTCTAAAAATCGGTTAACGTCCTTAAATTACCGTGAAATATTTCGACATTTTATAAGACCTCTTGAAATTTTAAAAACCCCTTTAAAATTCATTAAAATCATTAAAATCTGTGGAAATATTTCCGAATCCCTTTAAATCCCTTGCAATATATTAAAATCCATTAAAAATCCTAGAAATTTCTTAAAATATTATAATAGAATAGAATATTATAATAGAAATTACATTACATATTTATATTTTATTATATATAATTATTC
>JAABKJ010011942.1:0-10630 GCA_011634705.1 Andricus grossulariae
CTCCTTTGTTAAAAATTAATTTTTTTTCGAAGATTCGATTTTTTAAATTGAATTTTACAATCAAAAATGTATGTACTTTGTTGAAAATTGTTTTTTTTTTTTGTTACAAATTAATTTTTTTTAACTGATAATTTAAGCAATACAGTTGAATATTCCATAATTACAGTTAAAAATTCACCTATTCCGCGGTTGAAAATTCAACTATTCCAGTTGAAGATTCATCATTTTAGCTTGAAATTCATCACTTTGGTTGACCTACAGATTCTACTATATTTTGTGAAAAATATTTTTACTGTTAAAAAAAGGTACCTGGAGAAATGAACTTTTTTGTCCTGGAAAACCTGGAAAAGTCCTTGAATTTTTTTTAAAGAAACGCTCGACACCCTGATTAAACCTTGTTCAGTTGATAATACAATAATATTTCAAAACTAATGTTTTAAAAATTGGTTTTTTATAGTAAAATTGTTTTCATTGACATAATTCAAAGTTGATGTAAGAACACAACGATATTAATGAATTTTATTTAAAATTAAGGAAGTTATGGTTATTTATAATATTTCAAGAATCAGTTTTATTGTAAAACTTTTTTATTGACATAATTTAAAGTTGATGTAAGAACAAAAAAGACTCCTTGATTCGCGATGAATCGATTGCCCTATTATATGAATACGTTTTACCAGAAAATAAGGAAGTTATAGTCATTTAAAATATTTTAAAAACTGTCCTCTTACAGTACAAAATTTCCCATTAACATAATTCATAGTTGATGTAAAAATAGAAAGGACTCCCTAATTCGGAACAAATTAGAAGAAATTGAATGTACAGCTAGTTTAGCAAATGTATTTAAATAAAAGTTTAAAGAAAAATTATTTAAAATTTTTTTAATTGTAGGACTCTTAGGATTCAATAAATATGATAATAATGATATATAATAATATATAATAATAGATATAATTTTCTGCCTACCACATCATCGTTGCCAGAGATTTATGACATTTTATTACATTCATTAACATTTGAAATCAAGTACTTGACTTAGTCCGTGGCTGATAACGAAAGAACCGAGTTCACCCGAGATAATATTCGAAAAATGAAAATAGAAATGAATAATATAATATTTTGTTTATAATTAATATATTTAATTAATTAATGTTATTCGTAATTAAAATTTTATTTTAAATACAATTTTTTTAACTTTGATTTTTTATTGCTGTTAAATTTCTTTCCCATGTTATTGTAATGTCCATATTTTTTTAAGTTGTTTATTATTCCTTTATTTAATAATTTGATTCTTGTCTTCTCTTCCCTCCTTTCCTTCATTTCTTTATTATTATTTTTCATTTTTGTTTCTTCCTTTTCTTAATTATTTTGTTTCTTTCTTTTCTTTATTTCTTTATTTCATTATTTCCTTTCTTTTCTTTCCTTCTTTACTTTATTTCACCCCACCCCCCCTTTTTAATATGTATATATCCTAGGATTCAAGCCGATTGAATATGTGCGAGTGCGTTAAAATTGAAATTCAAGATTTGACTCTGATATACATGCACAGACATATATTTACATAGTAAGTCAAATAAAAGTTTGTAATAATAAGAATGCTGTAAATGATACGTTGATCCCTACACTGAAACCCAGTATATGGCAAATTGAAACGCAGTTGTGAGAAATTAAACGCTATAAATTGCGTCTCTTAGTGTACTTACAATATTTTACCTTCATTGTTTTAATAATATTAAAAATCTTACACAATTTTCCTTTTTTATTAAACTTTACTATTTACCACGTCCCCCATTTCTATAACCTACTCTTAATTGACATCTATGTATAGTAGGGTGGCAAAAAAAATTATCGAATAATTTTTAAGGCTAGTTCTAGTTTTTTTAGGTTCCAGAAAAACAACAAGTACTTTTTTATTTTTCAATCGATTATTATCCACACGTACCTCCCACCTCCGTAAAGTTTTCCGCAGGAATCACATTAGGAAAAAACACTTTTAGAAATTTTTTCTAAAACGTGATAAAAATATAATAAAGTATAGGTGGTACTATCATAATCTCTTGTAAGCCATTTATTTTTCACACAATATAGTAAAATATTTATATGGCACATACACGGTTATGGAAAATCAAGAGTTTTGAAAACGCACTTCCGGTTTGAATTTGTATATATCCTTTCACGACAATGTTCAGAAGAATTTTAGAGAATTCTTAAGCCAATAAAATGTTTTTTAAAAAGGTCGCACTTAAATGGCTATGCCGTGATACCCTTCACTTACATTTTTCGCCAATTTTTCATTCATTTTGGCCGAAATTTGTGATATCTTGCATCATTCAAAATAATAAATAAAAAGCCAAAAAATTAAAAAAGTAGAAAAATGTCAGGCTTCTGTGTTATTCACAATTATATAAGTAGAAGCATATATTTGTAACTCTTGAATGAAAAACAAAATATAAAAATGTACGTATAATTTTAAAAAAATGTATTAACCTCATAAATAATAATGCGGAAAACACTCAAAGTTTGGCGATGCCAGTTTAGAAGCGAAATATTGGAAAAAATTTGAAAATATTCAATTATGCAATATCAAATAATAAAAATTACCGAGCAAATTGTTTCCTGATTAAAAAATGTATACCATACCGGGGACATTTTCTTCTTCCGCTCTTTCTAGAGATTTTTCGTACAAACCTTCCCTATGCAGACCAAATTTCTTAAAACGGGAAAATTTCATTTGCTAATTTATTATTCTGTTTATTTTTGTATTATTAACCTTTTTTCAAAAGTTTTTCTTTTAATAATTTCGATTTTGAAAAGGTATTACCAAAATTTTTTAGTTTTCTGCATGATTATTTAAAACGTTTTTCTAACGAACAAAAATTTATTTCGCTATTACCAGTCTTTTCAGGGTTTTATTCAAGAGTCTTTATTTATTTATTTTCATTTGTAAAATGGTGAATAACATTATATACCGACTAAATTATTTTTGAGTCCGAGAGAATTTCTTTTCCTGAAAGTATAATTTTCTAATTTTTCACGCAAACGATACAAGAAATCACAAAAGAGAAAGTAACATTTTTTATAAAACTTTTCTAGATGTTTAAACTTTCATGCTAATTTTGTTTGTAAATTTCGTTGTTTCCGACAAAAATGCGAAAATTTTACTATATGAAAAAAATTCTCCTGGTCACAAAACTGGTTTAACCCGCATAAAACTCACAGGATGTCTGTAAACGAATTCAACACGAAGTTGGACAATAATGTAATTGTGGGCTTTCATTGAAAATCGACTTTTTACATTTTCAAACCAATCGTCCCCACTTTGTTCATTTTGAACCCTTTTCAAATTATCTGACGCATTTCGAAAGAGGACGCAAAAAATTATCAGAATGCGAAAATGAAATTGTAATGTGTGAATTGTATTAAAAACTGTAGGTGTTTAAATAAAAAATGCATGCTTTTTTTAAAGAGAAGAAAAATTAGAATACTTGTAAGTTTATAGAATTCTTTTTTCTTGAATCGGTAAAATACGTGTTGCTTAATTTGCTCTAAAACAACATCTTTCGCCTCTGAGCGTTTCTGTGACTTGAAGTGTAGAACATGATTATTGTTTGCATAATTTATATTTGTTTTAATCATACTTTAGATCAAAAACAGCAAGAAAATTGAATTTTAATATTGTGATATTTCTAAGATAGGACCTTTTATAAACATAAATAATTAACATTTCAGACACAAATTGAATTTTTTTAAATTAATAAATTAATTTAAAAACAGCAAAAAAAATTCTACCATGAAAGATGACTTTTTAACAAAATAATTGAATTTTCAAGAAAATAATTGATTTTTCAAAATAGAAAGATAAATTCTCAACAGAAAAGTGTAATAGTTGATATTTCAACAACAAAAAAAAGGAAATTCAAAAAAAAAAAATGAATTTTTAAACCATAAAGACGATTTTTCAACAAATAAAAATTTCTCAGTCGTGAAAGAAAAAAAATGTCACTTAAATTGTTGAACATTCAAGTCAAGACACAAGTTTTCTATATACAAAATTGAACTTTTAATCAGAAAATATAAATTTTAAGCAAAAATATTAATTTTCAACAAAATAGTTACATTTTCAACCAAACGGTAAGACTTCATAAAAAAAATTCAACAAATTCGTTCAACTTTCATCCACACGGATGAATTTTGAATTAAATAAGATCAGTTTTCTACAAAATAGTTGAACTTTGAACCAAGACGATCAATTTTCAACTAAAAATATAAATCTCCAACAAAAATTGTTTTGCGACATGGTGGTTCAACCAAAATTTTCAAACAAAATATTTGAATCCTCAAGCAGAAAAGATTAATTTTCAACCGAACAGATGCACTTTTATCCAAGAAAGGTGCAATTTCGACTAAAATAGATGGATTTTTCAATTAGAAAGATACGTTTTCCAAAAAATAGTTGAATTTTCAGCAAAATATAGTTGAGTTTTTCTGCCAAAAAATATCAATTTTCAACAAAATTGTTGAATTTTCAATCATTCAGTTGTTTTTTTCTAAGAGAGGTGCAATTTCAGCTAAAATAGATGAATTTTCAATTGAAAAGATAAGTTTTCCGAAGAATTGTTGAATTTGCAACAAAATAGTTGAATTTTTGAA
This sequence comes from Andricus grossulariae, assembly GCA_011634705.1. Lineage (NCBI taxonomy): Eukaryota > Metazoa > Arthropoda > Insecta > Hymenoptera > Cynipidae > Andricus > Andricus grossulariae. The sequence continues at coordinate 4,651 of JAABKJ010011942.1, forward strand.
ACGGAAGTATGAATTTTCAACAAAATTGTTAAATTTTCAAACAAACAGTTGCACTTCTATCCAAGAAAGATGCACTTTCGGCTAAAAAAGATAAATTATTTAATTGAAAAAATTAGTTCTCCAAAAAATAGTTGAATTTTCACCACTAAAGTTAAATTTTCAACAAAATATATTCGAATTTTTCTATCAAAAAGTATCAATTTTTAACAAAATTGTTACATTTTCAATCATACAGTTGTTTTTTTTTTCTAATAAAAATGCAGTTTCGACTAAAATAGATGAATTTCCTGATTGAAAAGATAAGTTTTCCAAAAATAGTTGAATTTTTTAAACGAAAGTATCAATTTTTAACAAAATTGTTATATTTTCAACCAAACCCTTGCACTTTTAACCAAGAATTTTTCACACAACAGTTGAATTTTCCAAACAAAAGTATCAATTTTTAACAAAATTGTTAAATTTGCAACCAAGCAGTTGCACTTTTACCCAAAAAAGATTCACTTTCTACTAAAATAGATGAATTTCTGAATTAAAAAGATAAGTTTTCCAAAAAATAGTTGAATGTTTCACACAACAGTTGAATTTTCAACAAAATAGTTAAGTTCTCGAAAAAAGAGTATAAATTTTAAACAAAATTGTTAAATTTTCAATTAAATAGTTGCCATCTCATCCAAGAAAGATGAAATTTCTACCAAAATAGATGAATTTTTAAATTAAACAGACATATTTTCAAACTATTAGTTGAATTTTCATTGAAATAAATTTTCAGATTGACTTCTTAACAACAAACTATAAGTTTTTATGAAATGAATTGTCAACATTTACCAACGCAGATGAATTTTGAATTAAAACGATCAGTTTTTAACAAAAAAGTTGAACTTTGAACCAAGACGATCAATTTTCAACTAAAAATATAAATCTCCAACCGAAATTGCTTCGCTCACATAATGGTTCAACCAAAACTTTCAAACAAAATAGTTGAATGTTCAAGCAGAAAAGATAAATTTTTAACCGAACAGATGCAATTTTAACCAAGAAATATGCAATTTCGACTAAAGTAGATGAAATTTTTAATTAGAAAGCTAAGTTTTTCAAAAAATAGTTGAATTTTCAACAAAACAGTTGAGTTTTCAACAAAATACAGTTGAATTTTTCCACCAAGAAGTATCAATTAAAAAAAAATGGCTGAATTTTCAATCATACCGTTGCATTTGTATCCAAAAAAGATGCAATCTCGACTAAAATAGATGAATTTTTTAATTAAAAAGATAATTGCTCCAAAAAATAGCTGAATTTTCAACAAAATATAGTTGAGCTTTTCTACTAAAAAGCATCCATTTTCAACAAAATTGTTGAATTTTCAAAAATACAGTTGTTTTTTTTCTAAGGAAGGTGTAATTTCGGCTAAAATAAATGAATTTTTAAATAAAAAGATGAGTTTTCCAAAAAATAATTGAATTTGCAACAAAATAGTTAAATTTTTGAAACAAAAGTATGAATTTTCAACAAAATTGTTAAATTTTCAAACAAGCAGTTGCACTTCTATCCAAGAAAGATGTACTTTCGACTAAAACAGATGAATTATTTGATTAAAAAGATAATTGTTCCAAAAAATAGTTGAATTTTCACCAAAAAAGTTAAATTTTCAACAAAATATTTGAATTTTTTAAACGAAAGTATCAACTTTTAACAAAATCGTTAAATTTTCAACCAAACAGTTGCACTTTTATACAAGAAAGATGCACTTTCGACTAAAATAGATGAATTCCTAATTGAAAAGATAAGTTTTCCAACAAATAGTTGAATTTTCAACAAAATAGTTGAATTTTTCAAACGAAAGTATCAATTTTTAACAAAGTCGTTATATTTTCAACCAAACAGTTGCACTTTTACCCAAGAAAGATTCACTTACGACTAAAATAGATGAATATCTGAATTAAAAAGATAAGTTTTCCAAAAAATAGTTCAATTTTTCACACAAAAGTTGAAAGTTCAACAAAATAGTTAAATTCTCCAAACCAAAGTATCAATTTTTAACAAAATTGTTAAATTTTCAACCAAACAGTTGCACTTTTATCCAAGAAAAATGCATTTTCGACTAAAATAGATGAATTTTTGATTTAAAAACGTAAGTTTTCCGAAATATAGTAGAATTTTTAACAGAACAATTAAATTTTCAACAAAACAGTTTAATTTTTTAATCAAACAGACCAAACTTTCAAACAAATAGTTGAATTTTTATCAAAATAAATTTTTAGTTTGACTTTTTAACAACAAACTATGAGTTTTAAATAATCAGTAAATTTTTTGTGAAGATACTAGAATTTTCAACCTAAAAAGACGATTGTTGAACAAAACAGTTAAATTTCCAACCTAACAGTTTCATTTTTATCCACGATTTTTTGTAATAATTTTTTCATTTAAATTCATTTTGCGCGTCTTTCAAGGTAAAATGCTTTAAATCGTAGAGTAATAAACTCCATCAGAAATTTTTAAACTGAAACCCAAAGGGACAGCAGCTTAAATTTATTGTCGGGAATCTCGACAACACAATTTACAATTTCTATTTTCTTGTCTTCAGATAAAAATATAAACGAATGACATATGAGGGCTGTTTTAACAAAAAGGGCTGTTTCTAACCAAAAAACATATTCTCGGATTTTTTTTAGCGACCTAAAATTACAATAATTTCGTAGCAATTTTCAAAACATCTTTGTATTGTAAATAAAAAGATAATTTAGTGCATGCAAAATGTATTCTAATTAGTTTGAATGAATGCAACTCTCTGTCTTTCCTAATGTGATAATTAGCTTATTATTAATTCAAATCTCCTTTATTACGCATAAAATAAATCTATCAGCAAGTCAAACAGTAACTGGAAACTTTGAAGTTCGAAAGTTTGAGAGTTCGTAAGAGTACAAATGACCGCGCTGACTTTAAAGTGACCGACGCTGAGTTGAGAAGAGTTGAGAAGAATTTATATGATTCTTCCTAAGTTGGCGCGATTTATTAAGATTTGGAAAAATCTCTTGATCTGGACGGATCATAAGAAATTTTATTTGACCTGTTTTGAGTGAGGAATGAATTTTCACTCTTTTTCACTTAGTGACACGGTGTGCTTAAAGACTGAAAAATTTTCACTAAAATAGATCCAAAATCTGCTAGCGCAATAAGTTTCTATATCGTTTGGACATTAAAAATCAGCTGAATTTAAAATCCAAGCTGCTCCCTTTCGCGAGTTATGCGCATTTTTATATTTTTATATAACAACCTGTACTACAGAGCTTGCGTAATCGAATTTATTAAGTACAACGATTTTTTAAGTTTACCGTTTTACCAAAATATATCGGAAATATGTTTTTGTTGCTTATTTTTTACATTTGGAAAATTTAGTTACCACTTTTAGCCAAGCCCAGGACCAACCACTTGGACGTAGTGGCTGAATGGTCCCATTTTGTATATATAATAAATTATATATATTCAATAGTATGGATGAATTTAAATAAGTATTTTTCAACAATACTTAGAAATATAGATTAGTAAATAATGTTTGAAATTATAAGTGAAGTGAAAAAAATTATATTACTGCTTTTAATAGCTGAAAGGAGTATGACATGTTCTGTATACATGTTACGTTGTAACGTTCCCAGAATTTAAAAAAATTGATACATAGATTCTCCGCTTTGCTCTAACCAATACCCTAATCCATTATTGTTTTCTATGAAACGCAAACTTTCTTTTACGTGAGTAAGAATTACGTGAATTTTCAGTGTTTCGGAATGTTCATCGATGCTTTTCAGAGCTTTATCTAATTTATTGATGTAAGCATCAGGTGAAAGTCCAACTTTTCCAGAGGTAAAACAACATTGAACAATTTTATTCATTGCTTTATAAGCAGTAACATAGGTTATAATTTCGAAAATTCCTACAACTTGATTATATATTTCCGGATCTACTAGTTTTGTCAGCTTCTTTTAATAGCGTTCTACACACATGTTAAAAACACTTATTTATATTTGTCTATACTATTAAATATATAATTTATTATATATAACACTCAATATATAATATATAAAAAATACAAAAAAAGTTGAAAAGAAAAAAACAACAAAAAAATACAAAATGGGACCATTCAGCCACTACGTCCTCGTCGTTGGTCCTGGGCTTGGCTAAAAGTGGTAACTAAATTTTACAAATGTAAAAACTGAGCAACACAAACTTATTTTACTAATGCAATTAGTAGCATTGTATCTGACTGTTAAATTAGTAATTTCATCAGTTTCTAGTAAATGTAATGGTAAGATTTATGTAACTAAATCAATTAGTGAGGGTATTCTACTAATTTGCTTAGTAATGCCGACTTACTAATTTAATGAGTAGCAATCAATTGCTATGGAAACATAATTTGATAATTTTTCAACTACTTTCTCCTGGTTTTTGAGTTTTAATTCAGAAACGTTAACGCTTTCATAATTTATATTCTAAGTTTATATAGTTGTATTATTGATAATTGTGCATGAACGATGCAATATTTAAAACTGAAACGATATTGGGATCCGCTGCGCTGCAATACACCATCTATTTTTTCAGTGTGGCCAAAATGTGAACTCGTGAAATCAGGTAGAATAACAGCGCACTCCGAAATTAAAATATTAAAATTATTATTATTGCATAAAATCTTTGATGGAAAATAAAATGAGATTTTTATTACAATTTTAATCATTTGTTGGAAGTAAAAAAAATTAGGTTGTCATAAAATCATTGTATCGATGATTTTTAAGTTTTTTTTTTCTTCATGTTTCAAACTTATCACGTTTGAGGCAGTACTTATAATCATCAGATATACTTCTCCTAAGCGATGAAAATGATTATTTAAGATAAATTTTAAACAGAATTGAAAACTCTTTTGTCTTCAAAAAAGCCTTTTCTGAACCATTGTATTGGTAAACTAATAAGTTAAAATAAAAGTATCTAGTATCTTTTTAAATTGAAAATTAAATTTATGTCGAAAAGTAGTTATTTTTTTGGGTTAAATTCAACTGATTCTGATTGAAAATCAATCTTTTTTGTTGGGATAACAACTACTGGATTCTTCGTTAAGAATTCATCTTTTTTGGAATACAAATTTAAATTTGTGAGTTGATTTAGACTTGTGAGCTATTTTGTTGAAAATTCGTTTTTTCTTTAACAGAACATTAATTTTTGTTTTAAACTGGAAATGTAATTATTCCAATTGAATATTCTAACATTGTAGCTAAAAATTCATCTCTCTAGTTGAACATAATAAAAAATTCAAAATCTAACCATCCAATTTCAGGTTGAAAAAGTACCATTTCTATTTGAAAATTTAACTATTCCAGTCAATGATTCATCATTTTCATTGAAAATTTATGAGCTTGGTTGAAAATTAATTTTTTTAACCGAAAATTGAATCTGTAAAATTAAATTTTTATGTTAAAAACTGATATTTTTATTAAAAATCAAATATTTCGTTAAAAATTCATGTATTTTGTAGAAAAATCATCTCTTTTGGTAGAAAATTATTCTTTTTTATGAACATTAATTTTCTTGTTTGGAAATTCATCTCTTTGGTCTAAAATTCAAGTATTCCAGTTGAAAATGTACAATTTTAGTTCAAAATTCAACTTTTCGGTTGAAAATTCAAATTTTTGGTTGAAAGCACAACTACTTGCTTGAAAGATGAATTCTTTTGTTAAAAATTCATCTAATTGACTGAAAATGTATCTACTCCAGTCGAAGATTCTTCTATTCCAGTAAAAGACTCATCATTTTGTAAAAAAATTAATCACTGGCTGAGAATTTGTTTGTATTTTTTAGTAGGAAATTTTTTCGTTGAAAATTAAACTATTTGGTTGAAAGTTGATCTTTTTTAGTTGAAAATGCATCTCTTTTCTTGAAAAAACGTATTGTTTGGTAGAAAATTATTCTTTATGTTTCAAAATTAACCTTCTTGTTTGAA
>JAABKJ010011943.1:0-10630 GCA_011634705.1 Andricus grossulariae
ACCTTTTTCATAAAAATTCCTATCTTTGGTAGAAAATTTAAATATTTCGTTTTTTTATGAAGATTTAACTACTTTATAAAAATTACCTTTTTTGTTAAAAACGTATATTTTTTAGTTGATAATTCGATATTTTTGTAAGTAATTCATGCCTTTGGCTTTAAAATTGAACAATTTTGTTGAAATTGATGTGTTTTATTGAAAACTCGTGTTTTTTTTAGATCATTAAGTTTCTTGGCGAAAAATTCAATTACTTCGTTGAAATTTGAACGATGTACTTTGTTAAAAATTATTTTTTTTAGGATTCACCCCTTTGATCGAAAATTCAACATTTTTTTTTAAATTTGTTTTTTTTTTTTTTTAGAAATTTACCCTTTATACGTTGAGAATTTAACTAGATGGTAGAAAATTGATGTATTTAAAAAAAATGTGTTCTGCTTAGAATATTCAAGTTAAATCACTTATTAAATAATTGATTGTTTGTCTTGAACATTCGTCATTTCAGTTAAAAATTAATATTTTTGTGTCGAAAATTTAACGCTTTTGTAGAAAGTTCGTAGTTTGTTAGAAAATTAAAATATTATGTTGAAAATGAATATTTTTTTTAAAAATACAACTATTTAGTTAAAAAGTAAATTCTTTTATCAAAATTAAGAAATGTGAAGAAAACTGACTTATTTGGTAAAAAAAAATCATTTTTTTTTTTTTGGTTTTGAAATGTCAACTGTTTTGCAGATAATTCGTGCTTTTGGCTTTAAAATTAAACAATTTTGTTGATCCTTTATGTATTTTGTTAAAAAGTCGTGTTTTTGGTAGAATATTAATCTTGTTTCTTCAAAATTTATCTTTTTGGTTAAAAATTCAATAATTTTCTTTAAAATTCGTCTTCTTTTGTTAAAAATTCAACTGCTTGGTTGAAAGCTGAACTTCTTCGTTGAAAATTCTTTTTTTTTTAAGATTTGCCTTTTTGGTTGAAAAATTAACTTTTTTGTATAAAGATAGTTTTTTTTTGTTGGTGAAAATTAATTTTTTCATCTGAAAATTTCACTGTTTTATTTTTCGTTGGAAAGTGATCCTTTAAAAGTTAAAAATACATATTTTCAGATCGAAAATTAAAATATTTTGTTGAAGGTTCGTCTTTTTAGCTTTTTTTAATTTTAAATTTTCAACCAAAAATCAAATAGTTAAACTTTGAGATAAAAAAATTGTTTTTAACAACAACAAAAACTAATTTCCAACAAAATATTTATAATTCTGCCATTTTTTTTATTTTATAATTTTTTATTGACAATTTTTATAAGGTACATTTTTAAGGATTTGGTATAAGAGGCATTTTTTAATCAAACATCCATTTATTCGAGAAGTCAAGTGAAATCTTTTTTGCATGAAAATTCAACAATTTTTTTCTAAATTTTTCATTTCATTTCAATATCCATCGGCATGATAGGAATTTCATCTTTCATAGATAAAAAATGAATTTTTTAGTTGTAAATGCAACAATTTTATTAAAAAGTCATCATTTTTCGTTCAAAATTCGTTTTGTTGAAAATTCGTTTTTTTGGTTTGAAAATTGAACTATTTTCGTAAAAAATTTACTTTTTGTTAAGAATTCATTTTTTTCGATAATTAATTTGATAGTTGAATTTTAATATTTTATATAAATTAAATATTATAATAATAAATTTATAAATAAATAAATATAATTTTGATAATTAATAAAATTAATCATTTTTTGATTCAAGATACATATTTTTAGTACAAAATTCAACTCTTTGGTTGAAAGTTTAACCATTTTGTTGAAAACGGATCTTTTTTAATTGGAAATTCAACTGCATGGGTAAAAGTTCAAATATTTTGTTCAAAATCTGTTTTAAATGAAGGTTTATTTTTTAGTTAGAATTGTAATTACATTGATGAAACTGAATTTTTTTGCTGAAAATTCATATATTCCCGTTTCAAATTCAATTTTTGTACAACGAATTTGTCTTTTGGCTTGATGGTTCAATATTTTGAATGAAATTTCATATTTTTTGTTTGAAATATCAACTATTAGACTTTTTTGTTGAGAGTTTACCTTTCTAGGTCAAAAATTCACTTATTATGTTACAAAATGAATTATTTTGTTAAAACCTTGACTATTTTTGTTAAAAAGTCATATTTTATGGTGAAAAAGTCATTTTTTTGTTTAAAATAAATAAACAAATTTTAAAATTTGTCGAAGAAAATGAAAAGTTGGTCAAGGAAAAATCAGGAAATTATGAAAATAAAGTTTTCACCCTGAACGGCATGTATTATCTTAAATACAAAAAATTTTCATTAGTTTTAAGTCCCATATATTATTAATTCTTTGGTTGAACAACTTTCATTTTTTCATTTTTTTTTCGTCTCTTGCGTTGTTTTTTACAAAATTTGATATTTTCATTCCTATTTTTTACGATTGAAAAAAAACTTCTTGCCCTTTCTAAAAATTATGAATAACAAATTTGTACATCCTCTTTGAGTGAAGAAGTTTGCCTTTTTTTTCTTTCCTTGTGTCGCTTTCCGCAAAATTAAATCTTTTTATTTTTATTGTTATTTTTTACGATTGAAACAAAAACTAAGCGTATTATCGAAAAATTGTTAGTGAAAAAGTTACTGTTTTTTGGATGAGCCACTTCTTTCTATTAATTTTTCTCTCATAGCTTGTGTCGTTTGTCCAAAAATTTAATTTTTTCATTTTGAATGTTGTTTTTCACGAATGAAATAAAAACTGCGCATCCTATCAAAAAGTGACTTATGCAAAATTTGTAGATCTTTTTTGGTTGCGTAATTTTTGTTTCCAGGTCTTTTTTTATATCTCGCATAGTTTGACAGTAAAATAGAACTTTTAATTTTTCATTATTTTTTGTGCGAGCAAAATTTGAATTTTCGATTTTTCGAAAAAATTCAAGTAGTTGTTACAATAATCTTGTAGGGCTCTCGAAAACAAACATTTTTGACTTTTTTCATAAAGTTCGTTGTTTTGCTTCAAATTTAAATTTTCGTTTTTTTCAGATTTTGAAAATGCTATAACTTGTTTGTATTTTTTAGTACTACTGATAACCGTCCATAGAATTTTAAAATCTTGAAAAAAGTCTTGTAACAAATTTTCAAAATGTGCTCACTTTTGTAACTTTTATCAAAAATAGCTGTTTAATGAACTCGTTCTTTCTTCTTAGGTCTTCGAAAAGTGTGCCAAAGTACAATCCAATCTGATCAATCTTTCGAAAGTTATCGTGTCTACACGATACTGGAGACTATAGACAGACAGACAGACATGCATACATATATACAGACAGACAGACAGACGGACAGAGATACAGACGGACAGACATACAGACGGACAGACAGCCAGACGGACCGCCAGACGGAAAGACGGACAGAAAAACGGACAGACAGACAGACGGAAGGACAGACAGACAGACGGTCGGACAGGCAGACAGACACTTTCCTAAAAATCGTTTTTTCTGACTCAGGGGTTCACAGAACGTGGAGATGTCGACAGTATCATGAGTCTTGTCTATTTTTTTGGTTTCTTGCAAAGCTTTGAAGAATCTGGAGAAATTCCACTTCACGGTTACCAGCATCTGAGAAAAGTTATTTTCAAGATAAATACTCCGAGCAGAAGTTCTCTTGGTGACATGTATATATATATATAATTGTCTAGATAGTCCCTGGCGGGTGTGTTCAGTGCATTTTCTTGTGTCCTCGGTAAGCACGAGTTCCGCGATAAGTTAGGAGAGAAACTTCAGAAGATTTAGAATGGCTCGACCCCTCATTCGGCAGCCAATTACAATGCCACTGGCAATAGCAAGGATTTTAGTTTCCACTAGGAATGAAGGCTCCTGTGAAATTACTAACTGCGCCGATAAAGTTATAGCTGTGATGGTCTGATAGTGATTGAGGTGTGTAGGCTAACACCAATTCTAATAGGTTTAATATTACCCTGCATATTGAATTGGAAGCCTATTGAACTGGTCCTTCTGCTGAGCCTTTCATGAGACTCATATTCGAGGAACCCTGATCCTAGAATATCCAGTCGTTTATTTTACCGTAAATCTAACTTGCTAACTGAGGTGGTCCAAATTTATAGGATCAAAAATTCGAATTCTGATTTTTGGTGATCGAAATCCAGCCCCAATTTGTTTGTTTTTCGGAAAAGGGGATATTAACTTTTTGTGAATTAAAGTTAAGCCATCTGTTGAATTATTTTCAGAGACTTTTTTATAGTAGCTTATTCAGCAATTTCTGGTGAAGCACAGCATTGCACAACTTCGACAACCTTCATAACAATTTTTCATAGAAATCTGTATTATCATCGGAGAAGGTAACGGATCGAGAAGAGAAATCCACACATACTGTGAAAATGGAAATCTACAATATCGATCAATGTTGTATCCACCAATACAGAAAATATTTTAACGCTCTTCCAGACAAGATGGAGCATAAACATTTTTAATTAAATTTTATTCAAAAAAGATCTTCTTTCACTCCGCTGGGATTCAAACACGAGGTCAACTGATTTCCGGTCAGGTGCTCTAACCACTGAGCCACTAGAGAGATCAGAGGAAGAATTCTTTTTTATGAAATACGCTTTATTTAGCAGAATGTTATATACAAATCAATTTTTAATAGAACTCTGTATCATCATCGGAGAAGGTAACGGATCGAGAAGAGAAATCCACACACTGTGAAAATGGAAATCTACAATATCGATGAAAGTTGAGCACCTGACCGAAAATCAGTTGACTTGGTGTTCGAATCCCAGCGGAGTGAAAGAAGATCTTTTTTCTGAATAAAATTTAATTAAAAATGTTTGTTCTGCATCTTGTCTGAAATGACGTTAAAATATTTTCTGTATTGAAGGATATAACTTTGATCGATATTTTAGATTTCCATTTTCACAGTGTGTGTGGATTTCTCTTCTCGATCCGTTACCTTCTCCGATGATAATACAGATTTCTATTAAAAATTGGAGGCAGTAGAGGAGGGAAAGTATGGGAGGGGGAGGAGGACTTAGACTCATTTTTATCCCATTCATTTTCTTCAAAATTAAATCCTTTATATATCCCTTTTTATCGCGTTTTACCTTATTAGTATTTTACGGGAAAACATTTTTTTTGTATAAAAATACAAATTTTGAATCATTATTTGTATTTTAAGTTTGTTTATTGGTTTTTAAGGTTACATTGATATAATTTTCTTGAGAAAATTCAAAAAGATTTTTGAAGATTTCAGATATGTCAAATAAAAGTTTCAACGTAAGGTTTTAATTTCTAATAAAAAATAGTGTAAATCATAAAAAAAAATTAGTTTTCAACAAAATAGTTGAATCCTCAACCAAGAAAGATTGATTTTCAACCAGCTGCATTTTTAACCAAAAAAGATGACATTCTCACCAAAAGAGTATTCTTATTTTAAATTAAAAAAAACTTGAATTCATCCAAAGAAGTAAAATTTCCAAATACGTAGTTCAATCCTATATCAAAGCAGATAAATTTCCCCCCCCCCCAAATTTAAGCCAAGAAGATTAATCTTTTGCTAAAAAGACGAATTTTCGAAAAAATGTTTACAGTTTGAAGAAAGTAGTTGAATCCTCAACCAAAATGATTAATTTTCAAAAAGTTGAAATTTTAACTAAACAAGATTATATTTCTACCAAAAGAGATGAATTTTCAATCATAACTTAAAATTACTCGAATTATTCCAAAATTTTGAAATATATTTCAAATATAAAAAATTTCCATAAAATTTTTCAGATTTTTTTCGAAATTTTCAGAAAACTTAAAAAATCTTTTGACTTTAAAACAATACAAATTACGAAATGAATAAAATAAATTACAATTTTAAAATTTTCTTTAAAAATTAATTTTTTGAAATAAGAAATCAAAAAAAAAAAAAAAATCCAGGAATCTTAAGAAAAGTCTTTTATTGTATTGAAACCTTTGAACATGCCTAAAAAGCTTCGAAATTTTTTTCTAAATTTCAAAAATGTACATTTTCTTCAGAATTTTTTTAAATATTTTGAAATTTTTAACTGTTTCTAAATCTTGTTAAAACTTTCTAATTCTTCTATATATCTTCTAAAGTGATTCAAATTTTTCATAAAATGTTTCGGAATTTTTTAAAAATATTCTCTTAAAATTAATATTTTTAACAAAGAATCAGGTCTTTGCCCAGGAATCTTAAGATGATTTTTTTATTATGTTGAAACCTTTTAAAATCCTACAAAAGCTTCAAAATTTTATTTAGAAACCTATAAAATTCTAAATTTTGCTTCAAATTTGTTGAAATCATTTTAACTGAAACATTTTTTAAATCTTTGTAAAACTCTTAAACCCTGTTGGTATTTTTTTAAATTATGAGAATTTTTCCTAAATATTTGCAAAACTAAAAGATTGAATGAAAATTTTCCAGATTCAATTTTGATAATTTTATAAATGTTTTGAATCTTCAAAAAAATGTGTCCCTATCATGAAACCTGTCAAAATCCTTAATAAGAATTAACATTTCATTTTAAAATCTCCAAAAATCTACTTTTTTTTTAATTTTTACAAGTTACTTCAAGTTTTAAATTTTTTGAACTCTTTTTAAATCTTTCGAATATCTCTTCAACTTACTAGAATTTTATTAAATTTTCTAATCTAGCGAAATAAAAAAAATTGTGCTTGAAAATCTTCTAAATTCTTTTTCGAAATTTTTGGAAATCATTTGAAATATTTTGAAATCTCTTTGAATTTTCTCTAAATATGTATTTTTCAAAATAAACAACCATTTAAACTTTTCCCAGGAATCTTATAAAAAAATGTATTCTCTGTAACTGTATGCTTTTCCATTCAGTTTGACCCAGTTTTCCCCTTCTTTCGTTACACATTTCCAATTTCCAATAGTCATTATCTAACCTATTTTACATGTAATTTTTTTTATCTTCTCCGTTCAATAAAGCTATAGTTTTCTATACACTTTTATTCCCTTTTCCAACAAATATTGGCAAAACAAATTTTAATTGTTCGTAATTTCTTATATTAGAAATGTAAATTAAAAGTTAGTGAATATACGTAATTAATCATAATGATAATAATAATAATTAACATATCGTAAGATAAAGTTTTATTAGATAAGTCTATTATTTGAATGAAATATATAACAATGTCTCTTTATATACATCGCGTGATTTCTCTATTGTATTTTCTGCATGATGGGTTTGTCAATAATCCATGTCTCAATTACAATGTCGATAAAAACTGATATATGATACAAAAATAAGTAATTATCAATTTTGTATGTTTCCTAATATTTTTTAATCTTTCTCCAAAATTTGACAAAGAATGTCACATTTGTGTGCATAATAGAACTAACAAAAATTTTAGATTTATTTATGTAACATTTTATTATTACATTTTCAGTTAAAATAATGAATTTTCGATCAAGAAAAAGGGAATTTTGAAGAAAATAGATAAATTTTTAACCAAACTGATGAATCTTTGATAACAAAAAAAATAATTTTCAACCAAAAATGTAATAGTTCTTATTTCCACCAAAAAATACTTCAATTTTCAATGAAAGCTGTTGAATTAAATTGAAAAATATTAATTAAAAAAAAAAGAGATCAATTTTCATATGAGAAAGATTTTTTAATCATCAGAGAAAAAAATATTATCTGAAATGTTGAGATTTTAAGTCATAAAGACGAAATTTTCGAGAAAAAAAAAGTTGAATTTAAAACCCGAAAAATGCATTTTCTACCAAAATAATTGAATGTTCGGCTGAAAAAGACTACTTTTCAACAAAATGAATAAACTTTCAACTGAAAAATATTAATTATAGTAAAAATAGAATAGCTACATTGTAAGTAAAAAAAATTCTAAACAAAAAAAAAAGAATTTTCAAAAAAATTGGTTAAATTTTTAAACAAAGAAATGAACTTTTAACTACAATGATGCAGCTTCAATAAAAAAAATATTTTTTGCTGAATAACTGAATTTTTAACCCAGAAGATGTATTTTCTGCCAAAAAAAGACAAATTTTTGACAAAATAGATGAATTTTCAAGTAAAAAGATGAATTTTCAACAGAAAATAGAATAGTTTAATTTTCAGTTAGACGAATAAGTTTTTAAGCAAATAAAATAAATTTTCAATTAAATAGTTAAATTTTCAACCAAAAAATTTGATTTTCCACCAAAAAAATAACATGTCTATAAAAAAAATCGACAAAAAATGGAAAAGTTAAATTTTTAGTTAAAACAATAATTTTTACTAAAAAAAAACTAATTTACAACCGAAAAAATGAAATTTCAACCGAAAAGATTAATTTTCTACCAAGAAATAATAATTTTTAACAAAAAAAAAAAAAAATTTTAAACCAAATATATTATTTTCTACCAAAACAGAATAATTTTTGACAAAATACATGAATTTTAAACCAAATAGTTGAATTTTCAACTTTAGAAGATAAATGTGTAACCAAACAGAAAATAGATACATTCTCTGTTAAAAATGAATTTTAAAAATCTGCCCAAAAAATGAATAATAACACAGTCATAGACCTTTTTTTGGCTGTTCATCTTTTTTCTATTAATTTTGATCCGGACCTTGCGTCGTTTTGCCGAAAATTTAATTTTTTGATTTTTAATGTTATTTTTCACGATTAAAAGAAAAACCACGCATCCTATCAAAAAATGACTCACAACAAATTTATATCTCTTTTTTGAGTGATATATATTTTATGTAATTTTTGATGTATTTTTGATGTATTTTTTATGTATCTTTAAAAAAAGATAAATTTATAACAAAAAATGGAATAGTTGAATTTTCATTTAAAAAAGTTAATTTTCAATTTAAAAAAATAATTTTTCACAGAACAGTTGAACTTTCTACCAAGTTGTTGAAGTTTAAAAAAAAATTAATTTCTTACAAAAAAGTTAATTTCAGTCAATAAAACTTAAATTTAACCAAAAAATACGAAGTCGCAACAAATTACTTGAATCTTCAACGAAAACCGATTAATTTTCAAAACAAAAACTTTTATTTTTCAACCAAAAAAATTTATTTTCGACCAAGCAGACGAATTTTCAGCAAGAGCATAAATTTTAAACCATATAGATTAATTATTAACTATGAGGATTAATTTCCCACCTGATAGATAAATTTTTAATAAAGTACCAAATAGTTGAGTTTCCCACAAAATTTTTGAATTTTCGAGTCGAAAATACGAATTTTTTACGAAAGAGTATAATTTAAAACTTGACAATGTAAAGTTTTAATAAAAAGGTCATTTTCAAGTGAAAAAGATTTATTTTTCACCAGATAGGTGCATTTTTACACAAAAAAGGTAAAATTTCTACAAAAATAGATGGTTTTTCAAACTAAAAAGGAAACAAAATTTGAATCAAATTGTTAAATTTTTGAGCTAAAAAGGCAAGTTTTTAACCAATCAGTTGAATTTTGAATTCAAAAGGATGAATTTTTAACAAAATGATAAAATTTTCAACAAGTAATCTAACTTTGAACCAAATACTAAAATTCAAACCAAAAGCGATGAATTCTTAGGGAGAAATATAAATAGTAGGAATGTTGATAGTTTATAGATTAAAGGGTGATAATTCAAACAACCATTAGTTTTATTTTTAATACTTTTAAAATATTAGCTTAGAAAACTGGAAGTTATGCTCAGAAATTAAAGTTAATTTTCTGTTGCAGACTTTTTGATTTCAGACTACACACTTTAAGATCCTGAAGAAATTTTATAATTGTAATTTTATATTGTAATGAACACATTTTTTTTCGAAAACTAATTTCATCACGTCTCCACGTTTATTGAATTAGCAGAATTTACATTTTGTATGTCTGTTCGTTCCCTAAGTTCATAAAATCTTTGTAGGTTTTCTTGAAAATTTTAGTAAAAGACAGATTTTAAAATATCTTTCGTAAGAAATGGTTTTATATTCGTACTTCCCGAATGTGAGAAAGCATTAAAAATAGTCGCCCCCCCCCCAAATAGTTACTAGACAACACTGATAAATACATAACAATGTGGATTTTTAGAGGTGCAACAAATTATTTATTATTCCAAATAGGATTATACATGAATTTAACATTTGTCTCTGAGGACTCGGTTCAGAGTCCTCAGAATTGGGGACTTCCCTCGTCTACAATGTTCCTTGCAAGATTCTACATTTATATTATCTACGAATACACCACCAAGCTTAATTTTTTAGCATACTCAGCCTTGCTCTTGATGGAACTGTAAATGAATATTAAAATTAAATATTTCCACCTATCCTATCATAACCATGACGTCATGCTAGAATACTCAACTGTAATAGAGGTATTTATTGTTTTATTTATTCCTCGTTTTTTTGAGTTATTATTTTTTTTTATTATCATTTTACTAACTCAAATATTGCCGATTCGTTTACTAGTAATTAGTAACAAACAAATAATTCAATGAGTAAGAATAACTGACTAAATGAATTAGTAACTGTATCTACTAAAGGAATTGGTAATGCTACTACTAAATGAATTGGTGAATGTATTACTGGTTACTATTTTAAACGGTAGTTTCAAGTAAATTAAAAAACTTATTTTACAATGAAGAGAATTTTATTAAAATAC
>JAABKJ010011944.1:0-10629 GCA_011634705.1 Andricus grossulariae
GGGGGGGGGGGGGTCAAATTTTACACAAATCTAACACCTTCTCTGGATGAGAATGTATAAAATAAAGTAATAATTGGAAGATTTATATCTTCATTTGACGCATCAACTCGTGATTTGAAATATACCTAAAAATTGCACACACCAATATCTAGACTGCGAATCAACATTACTTTTATTGGGCATCGAAGCATCGTTTTGTCTTTTCTAGATTTTGGAAGCGATCCACGCAATTTGGGTGGGTGTAAGCTCCCCTGCTTTCCCAAGCATATTCAATGTGAAATCATTCTTCGGCATAATACCACAACATGCAGCCAAGACAACTTCGTGAATCCCACCGCGTTCTTAATTTAAGCTTTTGTGATCTAAATTTGGTAGTATATTTGTTATCTTGTGAAGAACGATACCTCCACTTGGCCCAGGGAATTCAACAAGATCTCGCACTCCGTCTTGCAAAATGCTAGCTTCTGCTGCGACGGTAAAGGTATTAGCTACAATTCCAATGCCAACCTCTTCTTTACCGTTTATAACCCGAACCCAATTGGGAAGGAGTTTAGGGAAGGTTCGATGAAATAACCGGGGAGCCTCTTGCAGCCGTTCGTGCTTCTGTCCAGATGAAGAAGAAACTCGCTTTTTAACTAAGAAGGAAAGCTGATGATCTAGCTGCAACCAAGGTATGAATTAACCTATGAGCTTCATGTATGATATTATTTACTCCTACAACATTAAGGAATTACCGTTTCGCCGGCAGTACGCACAGCGTGGACACTGGAGAGGAAGTCGGCCATGGTCAGTTATGGCACAACGCGAGCAAAGATGGTCAATGGTCATTTCAGCAGAATGAACTTGTTTCTTAAAAAAAAAAGACGAAATAATTTCGCTGCCCAGAATAATTTCAACTAGGGGAAACCACCCTACAGTAGATAGCAAAAAAGTCAACAACGTTTTAACTGCATCAGTTTCCAAAAATAAAGTAAGGTTATCGTTTTTAAATAAAGCTTACATATTCAATTAAGTATTCTTATAAGAAAAAGTATCACGAAATTAATCAATTAGCTGTATTAAACATTTTTACTAGACTCGGTCAAGGGTACGATTTTGACACCTCTGTCCATCAATAGATAATCGTTTCTGGTATTGCTCCTGGGTATGATAAAATACTCAATTCTGGATAATTATAATTTATCATTAGTATACTTACAATTAGAATCGATTTATTGAGGAAATAATAGTTTAAACCATGATTATTTTACAAAAATCACAAAAGTTTAAATTATTGACATTTTTTTTATCTCTCATATTCCGTGAGATTGGTACGATTGGTACGAGATGTTTAATCTTCATTCCATTTAACCTGACTTGCGATGACAGAAAAGTGCAGAATTTTTACATACCTTAATCCCAAAAATGATATCTTTTCCGAAGGACTCCTTAAAACACAACTAAATATTATGTGATTTTTAATAAATAATAATTTACACTATTTACTTGGTTTATTATTTACAATAACTTAAATTTAAAAACGTCACGAATCAAAATAAACAAACAAACACAACCTTTAACTTAAAACAACTGCGAGACAGTCGCAGAGCTGCCAATTTTGATAGCGACATTTTTCGTAATTTTGCGATTATCTACTGTTGGTTATCTACTGTTGGAAAATGTAATTATTGATAAAAAGCCCTCAAATATTTATAAATATTAAAGAAAGAACTCTTTGTATCAATAAATATTGCTCATTAAACTTCAAGCTTTGATTCTAATATATGAGCATGCCATAAAAATCTTTCATTAAGTCAAAAAGTATGAATGAAGAAGAGGCGAAATTTGTTTTTCAGGTTGGAAATTAATTTTTTGCTCTCACACATTAATTAATTATAAAATTTCAATGAAACTTCGTCAGAACATACAGAATCCTTGCTGAAATGTTGTACTAACAAAAGTAAAGGACTTTTTTGTCCATTTTCCAGTTAATTAAGATTATCTACTGTAAATCATTATCTACTGTAGGGTGGTTTCCCCTACATTATTTTGCAAAATCTGAATAAGCAGTACCAGCTTGAGATACATAAATAAATGAATTACTTTTGATATAATAGTGTTCAACATAATGTAGAAAAGTTCAGATTTTTGACAAAATCGAGTGGGAAGCACGAGATACGTGATGAGAATGTGTTCGTTAAAGCCAAATGAGCTTTAACAAAAGAGAATTCACAAGCACCAAATTACAGTTGTCGATGATTTGACCTTTAATTTTAAAAGGTCTGGGTGCAAATATGGGGGAAGTACAAAGACCGAGCGCGTAGCGCGAGGTAAATACAGCATCGAGCGCGAAGCGCGAGAACCGACAGTCGCGCGCAGATTTTTTTTTTTTTTTAATTCAATTTTATGAAAAAAATGGTAACTTTTTTCATTTTTAATATTTTAAGCTAAAAATTTATATGGAAACTCTTTCTCGATCAAAATTTTGGTGTGGGTCAAATTGAACCAGTGTGTACTCGAAGGGTTAAACTCGTAAATAAGTTCAGTGAACTCTTGCATATTTCAAGACGCACCTATTTCAAGTACCTCATGCTGGTCTATTTAAACTTGCACAGTTCCGTCACCTCCCACCATGGTTCCTGTACGGTCTCATCCGCGTCAGTGGCTGACTAATTCAAAAGAGGCCCGAAGAGTGGAAAGCCCTCGTTGGTTTGAATTCAGTATTTTAGGATGACGTCATGGGAATGCAGACAACTTTTCCGAGAAAATATTCGAAACGTAAAAGTAAGTCATAAATGTCAGAATAGTAAGATTTGTCAAGTGTAGAATGTATTTTCTCACTTATGTTTCATTTTTTTGTCGATTGATGACCTTTCAGTGTCACGAAATAAACTAAAATATCAAAAATTTGAGTTTAGTGTATCAGATCGATTTGATCAGAATCGGGTACTCTAACCTCAAATTTTGAATAGTTGATTGTATTTCGTGAAACTGAAAGATCTTCAACCAATAAAAGGATGAAAAAGAATTGCGCAAATGCATTCTGCGCTTGAAAAATATTACTATTCAGATATTTATAATTATAAATTACTTCTACGTTTAGAATATTTTCTCCAAAAAGGCGTATGCATTCCCATGTCAAGATGTAACAACTATGCTAACCTTTCTGACATTTCCACCTATCCTAGCATGATCGTGACGTCATGCTACAATACTCAATATTCCGCCAAATATTTGAGTCGTTTTGATTCTATTATTTTGGTTTTTGTTGGCAAATTGTACTATTTCAAGGAAATGTTATATTTTTCACAATATGCGATTGCCTTTTCCATCGTTCTCCATGTTTTTACCGGTTTGTACGTTAACAAAGGCACTTGAAAAACACTGTCATGCATGATTCGCAAATGCGTACACATGCTGACAGCGCACGCGTTGATAGAAGGCTGGGGCAGCTAATGAACGTCGCTCGACAAAAATCACTCGTGGTAGTGGTGGGGCCCCCTTCAGCCTTGAAATACGCAAATGTTTACGTTTCGCGGCCCTTCAAATAGGCAAGAGTTCACTGTATTAATCTGAGATTGTGAACATATATACATACACACACACACACACATATATATATATATATATATTTGAAAATACAGTCGAATTTCAATATAAGCACGGTTTTGGTTCTGACCTTCGACTTAAATTAAGCTTCTCCAAACGTAAACAGTCAGGGCCGTGTCGAAATGCTGCGCAACGTAGCGCAGTTATCCAGATAGGCCGTTGGGGTACTGCGCTTTATCACTCGATGATCAATAAATCTTTTCTGTTCAAGCGTCAACTTTGAATTATGTCGATGAAAACAGTTTTTCTGTTCGAAACAGATATTTCAAATATTATAAATGAGCATAACTTCCTTAATCTTCAATAAAGTGTATTAATCTAATAGGTCTATCGATTTGCCTCGAATCAAGGAATCTTTTCCGTTTTTGCATCAATTTTAAATTATATTGGTGAAAAAATTTTTACTATAAAAGACCATGTTTTCAAATATTACGCATTAACATAGCTTCCTTACACTTCGATAAAATGTATTAATATTATATATCAAACGATTCGTCTCGAATCAACACAACTTTTCTATTCTCCTGTCAACTTTAAATTATGAGAATGAGAACATTTTTACTATAAAAAACGATTTCTAAAATATATAAATTACCATAACTTCCCTAATAAAATCTTTTGGTCAGTTTCAAGATATTAGTGGCGAAAATAAGCCCTCCAAATTTCATCAGTTTATCTGCCACCGTTTTCAAGTTATCGTGTTCACAAAAAAGTGTGACATCCACACACACACACACACCCGGGCAATTTCTTATAACATTGTAGTACACATTTTTAAAATGAGGAACGTTTGATTAAATGATTTTAAATGTTTTCGAAAATATTACCATTACAAAGCTTCCTCTATGAGGAAGCAAAATGGACCGGCAGAAAACCGGGGATTTAAAATCATCCTTCGAATATACACTCTGGTTACAAAGTTTAGGTGTGCACTGTTTCGCCTATTTTTTCTGTAAGTTTATCCAGTTTTATAAATTATAAATATTTTTGTTGCAGGTATGCCTCAAATGCCCCACGGTGTCATGACCTCTCAAGTCCCAACCGAAGATCCTTCAATTATAGCTCAGATCGATCCTGAATTAGTGGCAGCTGCCATGCTTTGGACTGAACATCGAGCTCCTGATGGCAGACTTTATTATTATAACAGTAAAGCTGGAGAATCTGTCTGGGAAAAGCCACAGGCTCTGAAAGATTTCGAAAGTATGTTTCCCAATCTATTTTTCTCTTTTTGAATTAAATTTCGGTTAATATCTATTTTCTACATTTTATTATACATGTTTTTTATATTACAATATACAGATGCCAAAACGAATGTGAGACAAAAAGCCGATGAAGCCTTAGGGTCATCTGCAACCAACACTACCTCTACTACGACGAGTACTAGTAACGCCAACGCGATGGATTCAACGAATCAAGAAGTTAATGCCGAAAGCTCAGATGCCAAAGAAAATGCCAAGGACTCTGAAGGTAATAAAGGGAAAAAGGAAGAAGCTCCCAAAGAAGTCAAACCTCAAGACAAGTCAAGACCTATTTCTAGTACTCCTGTTCCTGGAACTCCTTGGTATGATCTTTAAGAATCTAATCGATGCAATATTTAGTTTAATACTAATAGTTTCTCTGAAATCAGATTCCTTATGTTTTTATTTTATTGACATAAGGTGTGTTGTTTGGACTGGCGATGGCCGTGTTTTCTTCTACAACCCCTCTTCGAGAATTTCAGTCTGGGAAAAACCCGAGGATCTTGTTGGACGCGCTGATGTTGAAAAAATGGTTTCGAATATACCGGAAGCTCTTGGATCTATAAAGAAAGCGAGGGAGTCGGAATCGAGTGAAAGTAGCGATGAAGATCAGCCGCCACCTGTTAAAAAAATCAAGCAGGAAGAACCTAAAGGTATCGATTTTTATGCCTTAGCATTAATGCACTGAACACAGATGACAGTCCTTTCCCTTTTTTAGCTGATCCCCTGTTTTTCCACTTAAATTTCAAAAATTCCCTAAATCGAGAATTCTGACCCTTTTTTCAATTTTTTTAAAACAAAATTGCGATTCATTTTTCAAGAATCGTAAGCAGAAGTTTAGGACATTAGAAATTAGATGCTTCTAATTTCAAGTACAATAAAGTCTCGCTAATTTTAGGTCTCGCTAGTTTTAAGTCCCCCGTACACGATTATTTTAAGTTGCGCAGTTCAGGCAACCTCCCACCTAAACTATTATAAATAAATTCCCTGTACGCTATCTTCCGCGTCAGTGGCTGACCAATTAAAAAAAAGAGGCCTGAAGAGCGTGAAGCCCTCGTTGGTTTGAATTGTGTATTTTAGCATGACGTCATGGGAAAGCAGACAACTTTTTCGAGAAAATATTTTAAACGTAAAAGTAAGTTATAAATGTACGAATATAGTAATCTTTTAAAGTGTAGAATGCATTTGCGCAATTCTGTTTCTTCATCATTTTATCGGTTTGGAGAACTTTCAGTTAAACGAAGCAACTGTCCGAAATTTGAGGTTAAAGTACCACTAACCTGACATTTAGGATATTTTATTTCGTGAAACTGAAAAGGTCGTTAATCTACAAAAGAGTGGAACATGACTGAAAAAATAGATTCTACACTTGAGAAATATTACTATTTGTACATTTATGACTTTTAGGCGTCTTTTTGACAAACGGCTTCAGTTATAAATCAAAAATATCTCACATTCTCTAAAGTTGACTTATGTCAATTGAAATATTGTTAAAATGCCTTATTCTAGGTTTTGAAAATCGAAAATAATATGAAAAAAGTAGCATATTAGGAACCTAAAAAAGTATAATAAATTTAGAGCTGATTGCTTTATGTGGCTGGATTTAACATGTTTACAAACTTATTATTTCTTTATAATTTACTTACAAAAATACTCTGAACAATTCAGGGTTCTATACTGAAAAGAATACACTAGAAAAAATTGACATGAATAAGGAATTAAAATCTATCTACCCAGGGGCCGTGCATAAATTACGTAAACTTTTTTTCTGAAATTTTGAACCATGTAGCCCCCCCCCTCTCTTTGTTAGGTTTCGTAAGTGTTACCCCCCCTCCCTAGCTACGTAATTTTTACCGATTAAATTTTTTTCTTACATTTATTTAGGGGTTATCCAGAAAGTACGTAGGACCATTTGGAGTGAGGGGGGAATTAGTAAAATCTTACTGTTTCTCATAAATTAACAAAGTAGCTCAACTTTCAACCAAGTAGTTGAAATTTCAAACAAAAAAGATGAATTCTCAACAAACAATGTAATAGATGATATTTTAACCAAGGAAAGATTTTCATTTTAAGTAAAAAACAATTGAATTGATCAAAAAAGACGAATTTTCAGAAAAAGTAGTTGAATCCTCAACCAAAACAGATTCATTTTCAACCAAACAGTTACATTTTTAACCAAGAAAAGATTAAATTTCTACCAAAAAAATCAATTTTCAAATAAAGTACAAAAACTAATTTTCAGTAAGAGTTAAGTTTTCAACCATGAAAGATTTTTCAGTCAATAAAGAAAAAAAAAATTGAATTTTTAAGACAATAAGATGAGCTTTCTATAAAACAGTTAAAGTTGAAACTAAATAGTTGAATTTTCAACAAAAAAAAATGAACTTTCAACCAATAAGATTAATTTTCTACGAAAAAGAAGAATTTTAAACAAAATACATGAACTTTGAACCAAATAGATGAATTTTCAATCAAGAATATTGATTTTCTACCAAAACGACAAATTTTTAATCAAATATGTAGTTGACTCTTTAAACTAAAAAAGATCATTTTTTACAAAACTAAAAAATATTTTGATTTTAAATCAAAAATAGTTTCATTTTTAACGAAGTAGTTGCATTAAAAAAAAATGATTTTCTACAAGAAAAAAAAAGGAATTTTAAACAAAATACAAAAATTATCAACCAAATAGTAGAAATTTCATCTAAAAAAATTAATTTTCACCAAGAAAAGTGAATTTTCAACGAAAAATGTAATAGTTGATATTTCAACCTAAAAAGATTACATTTTTAAATTTAGAACAGTTTATTTCAATAAAAAAAGACGCATTTTGTTCAACAAACCAGTTTAATCTTCAACTAAAACCGATCAGTTCTCAACCGAACCGTTACATTTTTAACCAAAAAGATTAAGTTTCTACCAAAAGAGATGAATTTTCAACAAAGTACATCAGTTTTCAACCAAATTGTTGAATTTTGAACCAAGAGGTTAACTTTCTACAAAAAAAAAAAAATTAATAAAAGTAGTTCATCTTTCAACTAAATATTTGAATTTTCTACCAAATTGTTAAACTTTTGTTTTTTAGTGATTCACCGACTTGAAAATATCTTACATAAAAATGATTTTTCTTCGTCCCCTAGCCGAAAGTACGTCTTCCCGGGTGCATTTCTGTCCGGGAACAGTGGCTTTTGCTGCCTGCTAGAGTTAACACGATCTCTGATTGGCTGCGAGATTGTTGTGGCTCGCTGACGTAGCAACCTGACGTAGCAACGATCACTCAGTATTGTGTTATTGTGTACTTAGCCTCCGAAAAAAATTTATCTTGACAGGTGAATGGAAAAAAGAGGGCGTCGATGTGTTCAGCCTCAAAACTTATGGTTTAAGGTTATTGCGATTCTTGTGCATAAAAAGTCGGCACAAAACCTCAAAAATGGTCGACTTCTCGTCTGAAGATTCTGCGGACCAGGAAGAAGTATTACGAAAAAATAAAAAATGTGTTTTTGATGCCCGCCCCGACCAGCAGAACCTCGGCTCCGCCTCGGCTTTGCAAAAGTCGGGCGGGCAACCGAATCCCATGCATCCGCTCAGCTGACCGAGAGCAGCGGCGCTACGCGAGGTGGCCTCCAGAACGTGCTGATGCAGGCCACAAAAGAAAAAGCATCCGAGCTAGCAGCCGACAACGCATTTTATTAATAAAACATTAATTATTAAACGTACTTTCGGCTGGGGATGAAGAAAAATAGTATACGACATACGGCCAGAAATATTGGATGCCCTGGCATGCGTGATATGAGGCCTCGGCTTCGCCTAGGCCTTCATATCACGCACGCCCGGAATTCCAATTTTCTGACCTTGGGTCGTAATATACTAATTCAAAGCTATTTTAGTAGTGCAGCAATTCAGTTTTATAATAAAAACACAAGATTTTGTAAGACAGTCACATTTGTTTTTCGCGATAAGCGCTACATGTCAGAGCATCTGAGATCTGTGAATCTCTGGAAAATTTCTAGGAATTCTAAATTTCATTACGACAGACCCGCGCAACTACAGATACAGTGCTTATTCTGAAAGTTATGAGTTGCCGCTTGTAATTTATATAATTAATGCAAAAATAAGCACTCCAGTTTTTTTCAATATTCTAAGTTTAAATAAGGAACTTCGAGAAAATGTCTCACAAACTTTCACATGAGGAAAACAGAACAAAAGTGTGTTTCATGTGGCAAAAAAATTGCTTTGGAGATAAGAAACCGAAATTTTTCACATTACAGAAAATCAAGCAAATCCTATAAGAAAATTTATCAATGAATAATTCGACATATCTAATCCTAAATTTCCATTGAGTATATCCGGTACATGCTGTGTCACTTTATCTCAACATGAAAAGGATAAATGTACGAGACCTAAGCCAACCATCCCAAATTACGAAGACATACAATTACCTAAGCAAACCAGAGCTAATAATGATGTATGTAATTGTTACATATGTATAACAGCAAGATATTATGTCCATTCAAAGGCTAAGTTGGGTAGAGGTTTGAAACGGCAAGCATTGAAAAACATTGGTGTCTTTAATGGGTTGTATGGTGCTTCAAAAATTGTAAATTTTTCAACAACCGAACAAATTAATAACGAGCCCAAGAAATCCATCCATGTTTGTAAGGAGTGCTTTCATGAAATAGGTAAAGGTAAAAATCATTCTTGTGGCACTCCCGAAAAAGCTTGTAAGAATATATTACAATTGGTGTACAAAGTTCCTGATCAGCAGCAAGAGCAAGTCGCTAGTTCAATTTTAAAACAGGAAGTTGATATACAAACGGAAAGCAACTTTGAGAGTAAAAAACAGCTAAATAATGAAATACCTCTGAGTACTCTAGGTATATTTGATTTTGATACAGATAATATAACTGGGAAAGAAAAAAGACCTGTAGTCTTTGCAGATGTTGAGGAGTTACTGGAAGCTATTATAAATCAACGAAATCGAACTGGAAATGTTGTTGTAAAAGTAATGGCGGATGGAGGTCAAGGGTTTTTAAAAAATATCTATGGCAGTACTCCCAGAAAACTATTTGCCGAATTTGGACTGCAGTATCGAAAACTTAAATTTTGATGAAGATACAAATTTGCCTATAAACAATAGACGTTTATACTCTGAAGGTGGTAGTACTGGCATGAAAGCTAAACTAACTAGTGTCCATAGACTTATAATGTTATCCATAGTACCCCAAGTGAAAGAGGCATATGAAAACATGAAACTTTTATTTAATTTGACTAAGATCAATAATATTTCTTTCAAGTTTGTTTGTGATTTTAAGCTGTTACTGTTAATGGTCAACAAGCAGATTGAAGGCTGACTATAAGAGGATTTGTTCCATGGGCAAAGATAAAAAATTCGCTAAAGATTGCCACAGTACAGTTGATTCACCTCTTTTTGAAGAAGATGATAATGTTTCTGTTATTCAGAAATTTATCGTACCTGAAGTACACATTAGGGTGGTCCAAAAATGCATTGCAAAATTTTTTTTGATGCTAGATGCAAACGATCCCCCCAAAAAGTTTCGAAATCCAAAAAAATAAAGGTTCTACTTTTTCTTTTTTCAAAATTTTGATTTTATATGGTGCCTTTTGGGACTTGAAATTTGCATGGGAAAATGCATTGGAAAAAGTCACTTTTTGGTATTTTTCGAATAATTGTTCAGGGTTAGGGAAAAGTTGGCATTAAAGTTATGAGGCTTCTAGAGTACTTTCCAACGAAGAATTTGACCTATCATACATATGGATTTGACGCCCCTAACACACCCCCACG
>JAABKJ010011945.1:0-10629 GCA_011634705.1 Andricus grossulariae
TTGGAGTCTCAGTTCTAAATGATACCAACTTTTACTTGAGCCGCAACTTTACTGAACCCTCAGTTTTTTCTGTGATGTATCTATATTACAAGCCAATAGATTCGTCTCGAATCAACACATCTTTTCTATTCTGACATCAACTTTAAATTATGAGAATGAGAACATTTTTACTATAAAAATAGATTTTTAATATAATATAAATGACCATAACTTCCTTACTCCCAACTGAGGTAAACCTTCCGTGGTTACAGGTCTGTAACGCGCTGCCTCTAGCGGAGACCGCCAGAGATATATGCGATTCACCGCGGTGTGTCTACTGCAGTCGTAGTTACTCGGCTGGCGGTTACTCCACTTCGCACATTACCTGCAACAGTTTAGAAGTTATCGTATTCACAAAAAAGTGTGTCAATTTTCCGCCCTATATCTATTTTGGCCCCTATGTAAATTTTGGACCCTATCTCAATTTTGGGCCCTTTGCCTATTTTTGAATCTATTTAAATTTTAGACACTCTACATTTTGGGCCCTACGTCAAATTGAAACCCTTTATTAATTTTGGGCCTTATATCTATTTTGGACCCTATGTAAATCTATGGTCCTATGTCAATTTATGCCCTATATCAATTTTGGACCTTGCGTCAATTGTGTGCCCTATGTCGAATTTAAGCCATATATTAATTTTGTGCCCTATGTCAATTTTATGTCCTATATGAATTTTGGACATTAAGTCAATTTTGTGCCCTATGTCGAATTTAAGCCATATATTAATTTTGTGCCCTATGTAAATTGTATGCCCTATGTGAATTTTGGACCTTACGTCAATTTTGTGCCCTATGTCAATTTATGGCCCTGTGACAATTTTATGCCCTATATCAATTTTGAACTTTACGTCAATTTTGTGTCCTATGTCAATTTATAGCCCTATGTCAATTTTATGCCCTATATCAATTTTGTACCCTATTTCGAATTTAAGCCATATATTAATTTTGTGCTCTATGTCAATTTATGGCCCTATGTCAATTTTATGCCCGATATGAATTTTGGACCTTACGTCAATTGTGTGCCCTATGTCAATTTATGGCCCTATGCAAATTTTATGCTCTATATCAATTTTAGACCTTACGTCAATTTTGTGCCCTATGTCGAATTTAAGCCATATATTAATTTAGTGCCCTATGTCAATCTATGACCCTATATCAATTTTATGCCCTATATCAATTTTGGACACTAGGTCAATTTCGGTCATTGTGCCGAATTTAAGCTCTGTATTAATTCTGGTCCCTATCTACATTTAGGGTTCTTTGTCAATTTCAAGTTCTGCATCAATTTTGACACCTATGCCAATTTTGGGCCCTATATCAATTTTGGGCACTATGTCAATTTTTAGCTATATTTCAATTCTGGGCCACACGTCAATTTTGGGACCTACGACAAATTTGAGCCCCATATCTTATTTGGGCCCTATGTCAATTTTAGGTTCTATGCCTATTTTATGCCCTATATCAATTCTTGACACCATGCCAATTTTGGGCCCAATGCCAATTTTGGCCCTGTATGAATTTTGGGCCCTATGTCGAATTTAAGCCCTATTATAATTTTGAGCCCTATGTCGAATTCGGGCGCTATATCAATTTTGGGCACTATTTCAAATTCGGTTCTATATCAGTTTTGGGCCCTAAGTCGCATTTAGGCCCTATAATCATTTTGGGCTCCATGTCAATTTTGGGTCCTATGTCCGTATTGAGTCGTACGACGGACGCCCGGGGCTACGAATCTCTAAAAACGAAAAAATCTACTATTTGTTCGCTATTTGCGTTAACATAAATGTTTAAATAGCACAAAATTAAAAAATTGGGCCATACAAATCTCTTCAGAACTAAATGATTAATTTTTCCAAAAAATAAATCCTAAATTGTTCGAGGATTCCTTCTACAAGTTGTTTTGAAACTCTTTGTTTTATTTCATCTCACTGTGCGACTGGGAAAATGGTAACGATACAGTCGGATGTTGTTCTCACGTGACCGCAATAATTTATTATATGTCACACGCTCGCTACTTTTCAAAAATAGTATGACTTGCCGAACTGTTAAGTGAACTCTTTCTTACTAATCAAATAACACCTGTTATAAACCAGGGCAGTGATGGTGACTGATAAGTATTTCCAGAAAATAAAAATACGATCACAATTTGGTATATTGTTCTTAATTACGTGAAAAATGTTAAACAAAATATAGCAAAACAATTTCCACGTGTTGTAGAGGGATAATTGAAATTTGAACAAATTTAATTTTGGTTTTCAATTTTTCCAAATGCACATCTGTAAAAATTACGATGAAAATATATGTTCACCGACCTCCGAATGTTCTACTAAATTTAAAAAGAAATCAGGTCGGTACTGCAATTTCTTCGATAAAAAAATCGAAATCAAAATGTATTATCGACATAAAAAATTTAATTTTGCGCCAAAACATATAAATCACATCGTAATCGATAGAGCGGAATTCGGGAAGATGCCATTATTTTTTAGAGAATTTTTTGTAGAGTTTAGAGAACGTAATCGCAGAAAGAAAAAAGTTTATATTGTTTTTCCTCGTGTCTTTAAAATAAGATTTTTTTGGTCCCAGGTTACCATCTTACTCACGTTAAGTTGAATTTGAGCCAAGTGCAGTTTCCATATGCCTATTCGGCTATACTCTGTTTTTTGATTGAAAATTGATTTTCAACTGAACATTTAATTTTATAATGTCTATTTGAATACCAAGCTTCTTCAGTTGAGAATTCAACTATTTGTTCAAATGAAACTCAATTCTTAATTACGTTTGTAAATTTGACAACATTCCTTACTTCGAGTTTTTCAAATTACGTAATAGACAATGAGGATAAGCGACAACATTGCTTTCAAGATTTTCGCATATCAAAAATAATGTCAGAAATAGGATAGAATATAAAATTTGGATAAGAGCAAATAAATATTCGTCCTTCAGTAAAAATAACATTTATTTGAGATTTGAAAGACCTACAACACAAAACCTTAACAGGAAAGACGTGACTCACAAGTATGAAATTAGGACTTCAGAATATAATAATATAAATACGATACAATTAAACCAGACTTTAATAAACACTTTTGAGAACCTTTTGATAATTTGAGTTATGAGTTTTAACAATTGAACAACTCATTTACCAAATTTTTTTTGAGGCCGTGGCTACATGCTTCGAAATTCCGGTACGAATAGTTGCACTTTTTTGGTACACATTTTTGGGAAAGGGCCTATTTACAACGAAATTTCGGTACGAATAGCCTGATTGTTTCGATACATATAGACACTTCGTATTTTGTTTCATCCAATTGCAGGCCTAACAGCCTCATCAAACTCATAAAAATTCAAAGTGAATTTAAAAAAAAAATTCAAATGAATTGAAAATAATTTAAACATATGAAAAAACTTCATTGAATTCACTCACTTTGAAATGAGCTAAAAAAATGCAAGTGAATTCAAAAGAATTTGCCAAAGTGCCTAACAATTGAAGGTGAGGTTAAAAGACATCAGGAACAATTAAATAAGAACTTTTAAAAATTAAACAAAAAATTCATTCAATTAAGGAGAATTGCGATATAAAAGAATTCGAGTGAATTAAAAAAATTCAAGAGAATTCCAAAGAATTTAAAAGAATTCAGGTTAAATTTCAAAAAATAATTTCAAATCTCTTTACATCTTTGAAATCCTACTAATTTCTAACCAAAAAAGTGACTAATTACTACATAATAATGTAAAATAAAGCAAACTGAATTTAAAAAACAATCAAGTAAATTCAAAACAATTGAAAAATATGACTTGGATTCTTTTCACCTATTTTATTATCCCTACTATTTGCATAATTTGAATGTTTTGTATTTTCATTCCGTCCTTTATTATCTTTTTTGTCTTCTGACTTATTATTACTCTCTTCCGCTGGTATTTGCGGAGACTTATTTGCTTGTTGTGTCTGTGTGTTTCCTAACATCTGACTAATTGCATTTAGTAATTGGCCTGCTTGGGTTTGATTTCTATAATAATTATAATTATTATTAAATCGCGTATTTCTTTGGAATCCTGGATTATTTTGATAATTATCATTATTTTTAAATCATGAATTAAAAAATCTGGTATTTCCATTTGGAAATCTCGGTTGGAATTGTGGTTTGTTTGGTTGGTTTCGATACCTCGGTCTAAATTGTTTTTGTTGATTTTGATCATAGTTTTGTTTTTGATCTTTAGATTGATTCTCGTTTTTAAATTTATTTTGATTCTCCTCATTTCCTATATTGTTTATGTTTTTGTCATTTTTATTATCATCTTTATCTAAAATTCTTAGTTGTTGACCTCTAATTTTAGACTTTACCAATTCCGTTTCCCATTCTCGTCCTAATATTTCTGATTCCGAAAAACTTTAAAAAGCATTTCTGGCGATATAAACTTTGTATTCAATCCTCCAATTTTCATAAGTCTTTCTTAATTGCCATTTTAGGCTTGGTCGTGGCATTAATTTTTCAAAAAGTCGTTTAATTTCTGTAACAAAAGCATGAATATCTTGATCTTTTTTTTATTGTAAAATTTTATTTTGTTTTTAATTATTTCTGAAAACTTTTCATTTAAGTATGCTTCTTCAAAATCTTCAATAAATTGGTCCAAATTTCGCCAATTGTCTCTATTGACCTGAAACCAACTTAAAGCTTCTTCTTCAAAAATAGCATTTAAATTTTCTAAAATATCTATTTCATTAATTTTATAACCACGTTTAAATCTAAGTAAGCTATTTAAAAACAAATATGACTGTTTTCCGTATTATGTTAAAATTTTATGGGCCAGTTTGACATTATTTGGAATGATTAAGTAAACAAGTTATTTCAATTATATTGAGGAGGCATATAAAGCTTTGATAGGTGAGGTAAGAGTTGATAAAATTAGAAAACTGTTAAACTTTGGTACTAGGAAGATTAGATTGCTGTACAAAACTTTAGGTTTAATAGAAATGTATCTGTTGAAAAATACACATTCAAACGACGATATGCATTTTGAAAGCGTACAATAACAAAATAAAACAAATGAAAAAAAAGGACAAGGTCATGATAATAATTCCAATAACAAAAGAGATAGGATACAATGGGAAGATTTAGACTCAGCTTTTAAGAGTAGAATAAGGACAGGTTATGTAATTAGCTTAAAGCATAAAGATCTGGAGCATTTTTTGGAGGATGCAAAGTCAATGATCGTTTGACGAATTAAAAATATTTAACAAAGAAAGATGGGAATTCAAAAGTAAACGTTGCCTTTGCAGGAAAATTTAAAGCAATTGCAAACGTGAAATAGTTGAAGAAATTAGGTTCATTACTATTGAAAATGACAAAATCTTGCCATCAACAGATATTGACGCATGGTATAACAAAAAAATTTTGGAACAAATTTTGGTGAAAGTAGAAGACCTACAGGAAAGAGATTCCGTTTGTTCATTGTCCGAAATTATAAACCTGATGGTGAATTTCAATAGATATTTACCTATAAATTCTGGTATATCAACTTTTATTGATTTACCCAAATATATCAAAGATAAAAAAGCTGTTGTTCGTATTCAGAACAATGATGTTTATTGCTTTCTGTGGTCAGCAATCGCCGCTATTCATTCTGTGAAAAAGAACGCATCCCAATGGGAAATGACAGACTTGGACTGATGCTTACAACTGGCGTGGTTGCGCGCCAAGATCAATGTTCCAACTTTTGGCTAGCCAATCCTGGCGTAATACGGATATTGACACTGGATCTGCACTGTGACTAATCAAAGTTCCAATATTGGCAGACCAGTACCGACACAATACGGATTCTGTGCAGTATTAGACAAAAGTCATCCCTGGTTCCACGAGCTCATGCCAACTTCAAGTCCAATAGTGACACGATAATGGCACAGTCTAGGGCACAAAACTGACTTTAAGAAATAGTAAACCACTGCCTTAAGGATATGCACCGGATCGCGGCAGGGTACTGGCACGATACTGGTGTCATACAAAGGACCCCGCACCAAATGTACAGTAAATGGCTTTTTGTGAAAAATTCTAAATCTAGTTATTTTTGTATTTTCGGACCTACAAAGCAATAATCCGAAAGAAAAAAGTAAGAAAAATGGACAGTTTTTTTAACAAAAAATGGTCAAAGTTTCAATTTTTACGTGTATTTTAATAGAAAAATGCTTATTTTAGTGAAAAGTTTTTTTTTTCTCCTTAACTCTTTGTTAGATTTTGCTAAAAGTTTCACATTTTGACTATCAGTCTTACCGAAACAAAAGTTTCATATCTAAGATCTAGAAAGATTAACGGTTTTTGGGTATACAGCATGTTATGGGGGTGTTTTCATAATTTAAACATCCAAGTATGGATATCATCATTTCTTCGTAACTAAAGTCACTGGAGATTTTTTATTTAAAAGCTAGGGTATGAAATCACTTTCAAATAAGTAAAGGAAGCGTGCATAGCATGGATATTATACGTGATTTACTTCAAGAGTTGTTTTATCATCCCTTGAATATTTAATCCGAATTTAATAATCTATGAGGATAGGAATCATATTAAAGTAAATAGGGAAGGTGTAGAACGACAAGGATATCTTTGAATTTTTCTATAGGGTTGTTTAATCATCTCTTACTTAGAAAAGCAGAGAAATAAACTTTTCGTAAGGAATAAATCACCAAAGACCAGGCCTACAATATCAATGTGAAACATGCATATAGGAAGTGTCCTTTAGGAGGACTTACATTGTAATTTTTTTTTGCAGTTTAATCATCCCTTAATGATTGAAACAAGAAAATCGATATTTCGTACAGGATAACGCACCACAGATTTTTTTTATTAACATACTATTGATCAACAAAATCACTTTAAAACATACATAGGAAGCGTCTTTTAGCAGGATTTGCATTAGTATTTATTTTCAGGGTCATCTAATCATCCCTTATTTATTGAACAAGGAAATCGATATTTTATATGGGATAAAGCACTAGAGATTTTTGTAATAATACATTGATAAATAAAATCACTTTAAAACATATAAACTTTTACAGGTAGCGTTTTTTAGCAGCATTTGCATTTATTGTCCGGATCGTCTAATCATCCCATAATTATTTAAACAAGGAAATCGATATTTTATACGGGATAAAGCACCAGAGTTTCTTTTATTAATACATTGATCATCAAAATTACTTTAAAACATATACAGGTAAATTGATATTTTAAAGGGCACAAAACACCAGAGATTTTTTTATTAATTCATTATTGATTAAAATAGTTCACAGGGGAAGCAATAAGATAAGCTTGCAACCAACTCTTCACACATGAACAAACTTGCACCAATCTGTGCAAACCTGCTCTAACTTCTTCCAACTTGTACCAATAAGTTGCACAAATATTTTTACGTGGGAAGTGCAAGTATTCATAAACATATTCTCTCTCTCTCACCCTTCTCTCTCCCTCTCTCCCACCTAACCCAAGATATCTCACTCCGTACTTTTCCAAACACGAAAAAATAAATAAAAATAACTGGTTCAAACATGAATGAACTTGCACCAACCTCGGCCAACCTGCTCTAACATGTTCCAACCTTACGAAAAGTTAATTTCGCTGATTCTCTCAGTAAGGGATGATTAAACAACCCACTAAAAAAATTCAGAAACATCCTTGTCGTTCTACACCTTCTCTATTTACTTTAATATGATTCCTATCCTCATAGATTAATCAGAAAACTTTTTGTGATTTTAGTGATTAAGAAATGTCGATATCCCGAGTTAAATATTCAAGGGATGATAAAACAACCCTTGAAGTAATTGCACATATATAATATCTGTGCTATGCACGCTTTCTTTACTTATTTGAAAGTGATTTCATACCCTAGAATTTAAATAAAAAATCTCCAGTGACTTTAGTCACGAAGAAATGATGATTTCCATACTTGGATGTTTAATCCTAATTGTTGTCCCAAGATTTTTTGCCGGACATCGGCGGAGTACTGGTATGATACTGGTGTAGTGCAGGCTATAAGAAACGGCAAACTATTGTGCCACGATTTTGTGTCAAGCCGGGGCGGAGTAATGGCACGATACTGGTGTCGTGCAAATTTTAACAAATGACGAACAGCAAACTATTGTCCCACGATTTTGTGTCAAGCCGGGGCGGAGTAATGGCACGATACTGGCGTCGTGCAAATTTTAACAAATGACGAACAGCAAACTATTGTCTCACGATTTTGTGCCCAGCCCGGGTGGAGTACTGGTTACGTGTTCACACTGCGATGGTGTGCGGGTTTGGAGTAATGATTCTCTGTTTTGGCTCATGTGAACCCCGTAGGCTTGTATCGGAACAGCGAGTCTGTATCGTCCACGTGCTAATATTCACAAATAAAGTAAAATTTACATAATTTTATAATTAATGAAGCGTGCGAATGTTATTATATTTACCCTGAGCATGGCATGATATCAATCTTTATAGAGATTAAAATAAAATTGATACGATACAACTTTTGTACTCACCCCCTGTCGTAGTACACTTCAATTCTTAAAATTACCGAAAGGGGGGAGGGCAGTCCGAAAGTTTAATTTTCGGAGGGCTTTCCTCTCTTGCGGGCTGAAATATAACTTCTTCTTTTACTTAATTCGTTTTCCTCACACTGGACAACTCTAGTTCTTAAAAGGACAACTCGCACGTACACACTCTGTAACTCACGTTTGCCAAACGAGCACCTTCATTTCCACCTATTCGCTTATTTTATTTGTTTTTTGCAAAGAAAAGATTTTAATGGCCCCTTTTAACCAGGATTAAAGCAGTACCCTTTTATACTCCTTAATTCCCTTTCGCCTTTTCTTTGTAAACCCAAATATAACCCTTTTGAATTGGATTACTTGCCGTTTTGAGATTCGGCAAGATATCTCATTCTTTATCGGTTCTCTATTGGTTTGTGTTTTCGCGGCAGCCTCTGATTTGGCCTGAAGCGGCATTCGCTTGAAATTTTGATAGTTCGATTAGAACTTCGTTAAAATGAAGATTCAAATCCTTTTTACGTCCCTTTACATTTATCGGTATCGAAACGCGCCCTAGTCAGGAGAAGCTACTAGCCTTTTACACATTTACCCCTCTAATGACATCTGCCTACATCAGTCTTACTATATCAATTTCGGGGAACAAACCGTAAGGGGTAACGTTGAAGTACTGTTGTAATTTTTAACTGAGACGGGCATTGCCGGGTCTCTAGGAAGAGATCTTTTTCGAGACAGCTTACTCGGTTGAAGAAGCTCGCCGAACTGCCATGATCATTTTTGATCGATGCTCCTCGTCGATGAGCTGTCAAAAATTTTTTTAGTAAAGAATTTTGCTAGGTAGCACATTCTTTTATTTGGTGGTGAAATTGAATGATGGGAAAGAGTGGAAAATATGTCACTGGTCTTTTGCTATTGCGACAAGTTTCGCAATTCAATCAAATGAGTGAGCAATATAGAGTTCCGCTGGGACAGCTATTAATTTAATTTTGAAAATATTCCTGATGAAATGATTTGGTTGTACAATGTTTTATTTTTATTCATTTCAGGTTATAATTGCAAAGGTCGCACTTTTCCTTCCAAATTTTTAAGTTAATATGTTTGACTCTTTCCATAGTATCAGAATGTCCCATATTGCATAAGTATTTCTTGTTTCATTAAATTTAGTGCATCAGGTCAGAAGATATGCACTATTTTCTTCTCAGGTGTGTTAAGGGTAGAACGGCAGGGTATATTAGGGTAGGATGGGGAGTGTAAAGAAACAGATTCTAATTACGCTTGAAACAGGTGATTAGAATCACTGCGCGCCAGCTTGCGTTCGCCAAGGAGCATCAATACTATGCTCATTGTGTCTATGTGTACAGCAGCTTACATCGTGTGAGATGCACCTTGTGTATGAATTGACTAAGGTGCTTGACCGCGAAACACTCACACCAATTTACAATCATATGCGGTACCTTTTCTTATTCTAATTTATACCATGCTCATTCGCATCTTACATTTAAATGTATATACATTAGTTGACATGATTTTTCATGATTGCTTTCGCATGTCCCTGCCGTCCGTAATAAATTTTATTTTCCTATTTTAAAGGAAAGATAAAGGAAACGAATTTAGGTTACATGACTTAGTAACAAGGTTACTAAGGGATGATAATTATTGTCTCTCAAGAATTTAAGAAAAATTATTTCGATTTTCAATTTTATTTGTTTCCACATTTCTATGTTTTCAATTCTCAGAGTCTTAGCGTGTTTAGCGCTGACTCGAGGAATTTGTACGATCTCGAGTTACATCTACCTTGGCATGATTTGATCCAACCGAACCCGAGTCTCATATTTTGATATTAAAAGTCAGTATGGTACGGCAATGAGCGAATTTTTACCGGTGCTAGTTTAGCACCGATTAAAAATACATTTTTTTTTTAAATCCCACCTTTAAAATTTTTGCCAATTTTCTTTCGAATTTGTACTTTAATAATGAAGATATCTTGTAAGTTTAATGCTTGCTAGACAATTTTTGTAGCCAGGAGAATTCTTTTTTCTTGCAATCGAATGTTCTACTTTTTCTTGGAAACAATG
>JAABKJ010011946.1:0-10629 GCA_011634705.1 Andricus grossulariae
CTGTGGTAGAATTGATTCCTATTGGTTAACTTTTTTTTAGTTGCGCGTGGCTAGACCATGTATTTTTTGATCATGGTATGGCAGTTGCCCAGTCTCTACTCGTTCGTTCGGTCGTTAACCGTTTCCAGCTAGTGCTAGTGTGCGCTCTCGCTTTGCCGCCCTGGAGTCGATCTCGAAGGAAGACCCTCGACCTCTCAACAATCCTTCTCCGGACCATGTCCGCATCCACGGAACTTCATACCTCTTAAAACTCTTCGCCTCTACGCTCTTACGAGGGTGACCCGATCGCCAGTGTCTTGCCACGACCTGGCCATCTTCATCGCAGCTGTAACTGTCAATAAAGTGTTTTTATTCTTTTATGAAAGGTCTTTTATTGTGTTAACCTTCCTCGGCTTTCCATTTTCCTTCTTGACATTACCCCCGTAATAAGGTAGTTAATACTTTCGAACCCAAATTATCAAATAGGGATTGCATAGATCTAGACACGCGGGAAATATACTTCCGATCTATATATCCTGCCCAGGATCCTGATACCAAGATATTATCGCTTAACGATTCACGAATTCCTTATCTTGACTCGCATATTACTTTGGAGGATACTATTTCAAGATGAAGAGAAAGTTAATTGTATCACAAAAATCTTGAGATAAATTCTTTCAACGAGACTAATAGATTGGGCCGAAGAGATACATCTTTTACCTGAGTGGCAGGCGGGTTTAAGGAGGGGTCGGGGGCGTATGGACCACATGTGTAATCTTAACTCATTAAATAAACATCACCTAAGATTAAATAGGGGAAAAGTTTATGTACTATTTACTGATTTTATAGGAGCTTTTCCGTCTTTGAGTCCTAAAATCTTATGTAACAAAATTCTGTCAAAAGGATGTGGATCGAAATTCGCCAGTATAATAATGGATTTTTACTCCAAGGCTAATGTAGCAGTTAAAGGGAGTAAGGATGTGTCCAGAGCAGTAGACACTACGAAGCGAGTCATGCGCGGAGAAGTCTCAAGTCCAACGATGTTGACTTTGTTAATCGGTGATTTAGAGGAATTTTTACTTGGCCCTCCTTGCCGACTCCCTTGTGGGAATGAGAAAAATCCATGAACGATTACATGAATATTGTAAGATAAATGATTCATAGGCCAATATAGACAAAATATAAATTGTAATCTTCAGGAAGGGAGGCCATGGTCATAATAAAAAACTTTCACCTTTTATGTACTATAACTGCGAAGTGGAAATTGTTAAGTGTTATATTTATCTAGGCACACACTTCAGTCAATCTTCGATTTTTGTAAATGCAATGAACACAGCTGTAAGTAAATCTCATATAGCTTTGAACTCTACAATTTCTCTGATTCATAGAATGAAACTTGATTCCTGGAATCCTATTGTTAGACTTTTCCAAACCCTTGTAACTAGTATTTTAATGTGCGGTGCGCACATATGGAGTCTGCGATATTTTGAGACATTTGCGAACATTCAGACAACATTTTTTAAGAGAATCCTTCATGCACTAAAAAGTACTGGAGGATATGCAATTAGAATAGAGGCTGGTGCCTCTCAGCTGGCGGTTCGGTTTTTCAGTTTAATTCTTAATTGGATCGAAAAAATCTTGCAGATGCCTGATGATCGATACCCGAGAAGATTTTATTTAAGTTTAAGGGAACTAGACCAATTAGAAACAACCAGAATTAATAAACAAAAATATAATTGGGCCCACCAGGTTCAGAATATTTTGTGGAAATAGGGGCGGAGGACGAATGAGACTCTCTTTCTCTCTTCTCCTTACAAGACCATAAAATGGCTTGGATAAGAAAGTATAATGAAAAGCTTCACCAGATAGATCTTCAGAGAGCCCAGTCATCCTCGGCTCTTATACTTTATCCACACGTAACTTTGCACGATGGGCCCCAAAAGTATTTGACTATAAGAATTCCGCTCAAATTTATTAGAGTAATTTCCCAATTGCGTCTAATTAACCGATTTCAGCCTAGAATTATAATAAAAAATAACGCCCACAGGATAGATTTTAAGGATTTTTGTAATTACTAATTATTAATAGAATTATGTAATTATGTATGTATGTAATTATTAATAGAATGTAATGCTTTTGCTACCGAACCACAATTATATATAAGTAAATATTCCATTTTTGAAAGTTTTTTTTTTCAAAAAGTTTGTCTGAAATTGTTAACACTTTGGCAATTTCTGTTACCAATTTTGTATTTTCACTCATCATCAATATTTAAAGACTAGAGTTCGAATGAAAATATTTTTTTTTTATTTATTATTTTTGAAAGTTATGTTAAGTGCCAATTATAAAAACTTCCTGACTTTTGCAAGTTTCTTTTTTAAATCTCTGAATTTTTCCTGACTTCCAGGTCTTCCTTGACCTGCGGCTACCTTGTTAATCCCTCTTGAGCAATATATTTCCTACTGAATAAGGCTATCATTCGATTGCATAAGTTGGGAAAAAAAACTACATTATGAGATAAGAAAATCATTACTTACTGATACGATAGAGTTTGTTTTGCAGAAACTAGACGATTCTTCACAGAGGGTTTTTGAGTCTCGGCGACTTATTTCTTTAGGATTATCAACGTCCGCAGAGGGACTCAAAGGATGGGCAGACTCTTTTTCTGTCATATTTTCAATACCTAAAAATTGTACGGTGAGAAATTTATATACTTATTTTTTATATTTTTTCTCTTTAAAAATTAAGAAATTTTTAAAATAATGTAAGCATTAAATGACTTGCATATATGCATAAATGATTATAGTTTTCCGGAATAGATGGTGCACTCGCAGGGCAGAATGAATTTATCGAATCTGATTTTCAGCGCCTTTACAGGACGGACTGCATATCGACGCCTGAGTGGAATAAAGGTGCTCGGTCCGAATCTGCTTGCAGAGGGTGATGGTTCAAAGTTTGTTCGAAGGAAATCGTTCTGAATCTGCTCGAAAAAGGTGTTGGTTCGAAGTTTGTTTGAAAAGTTGGTTCCGAATCTGCTCGAAAAAGGTGTTGGTACAAGTCTTATTTGAAAAAGGCGTTCATTCGGCGAAGTATTTTATTCTTCAATTTTTGCATTGGTGCCACTGACCTAGGGGATCAAACCTTTACAAAGTTTCCTTTTTTATTTAGGCTTCTGATTCATACTATTTTTGCATAATTATAAGAAGCTAAGATAATACAACACCACGTTTTACATTTATTTTGTAATCACTATATTATGAGTTAATTGTAGTATGACATGTAATGTGGTGAGTATTGAATAAAAGAATATTTTGCAAGCGATAAAGCTGATATCAGCGAAAGGACGTCTAGGCTA
This sequence comes from Andricus grossulariae, assembly GCA_011634705.1. Lineage (NCBI taxonomy): Eukaryota > Metazoa > Arthropoda > Insecta > Hymenoptera > Cynipidae > Andricus > Andricus grossulariae. The sequence continues at coordinate 3,335 of JAABKJ010011946.1, forward strand.
ATTATAGTTCTCGTACATTAATAAATACATTAGTATAATATATCCAATAACAATAATATTTTATTCAAAGAAATTGAAGATACATATTGTGTATTCTACCTAATACATAGTATACTTGTAGAATCTACCAATATACTTTTTTCAAACAAAATTATATATTTTTTTTAAATAGAAATGATTATCGAAATAAGTTATTATTTTAAACATAATTAATAAATCACTGCATAATTTCATTATAAAATATTATATTCTTGAGGAATAACCCCGCTTGAACACATCAAATTCATCTTCTTTTCCGTATCCAATTGAATTTTCTTTAAACAAATTTTATTCTTGAATTCTTGTAGCGGTACCACTGACGGAGGGGATCGAACTTTATCAAAAGTGAAGTTTCCCATTTTTTATTAAAATAAGTTTTCTGTAAATCTAGGAATTTAAGCCAGATTTAATTTGTGCGATTCAATGTAGCCGAACATTGAATAGTGATTCAAAGTCACGATAATGTTAATTCCAAAATCATATGAATCGAGACTAATTTTGACCACATTTTTTTTTAATTAATGTAATTTTTAGGCTATTCTAAGTAAATAATAAAATATTGGGCAGTAGAATATAATAAATTTTAGAAGTGAATCAAATTAATGAGATATAACATTTTTTTATTCTTTTAAATTAAACAAATATGTATCGGCATACTATAATTCCTGGCTATATCTCCAAAGACTACAACTTAAATTGTTTTCCAAATTCCCAAGAATTCTTCAATCATTTCGTTCACAAAAAATGGAAACGTAAGTGGCAAACTTGCATAAGTCGGAAATATCCTCCCAAATTCATTAGAAAGCTTCATTCGGAACTCAGCTTAGGTTTAAATCACAACGGTGGATTACGTAATTATTTTAATATACTATTTTATCAACAAAATACTTGCAATGGACGGAACGTAACATTAAAAAAATCATTTTTTTTTATAAATCTTATTTATTATATATAAATATGCATGCATACATACATACTGTAACCTCCAACTTCTGATCGGTCAACTAAAGAAGGGTTGATTTCACCCTTTAATGAATATTTAATAATTTTAAGAATAAAATAAGGGTGCTATGGAGAAAGTATAAAATTTTGATTCCAATACAAGAGATTTATTCAAAAATGCTATTCTAATCTGGTTATTAAAAAGTCTCCCTATCGTCTAGCTAATCTTATTATCTAATTCGCAATAAATGGAATATCTCTCTCTTTATTTAATTAAATTTTGCATCATCTTCACTTATAATTAGTCTGTGTGATCGCACATTATACAAATCAACAATTACTATTTTCGTTTGCTTAAAATCCTACAGGTGAAACAGTGCGTTCCAACATATCTCTGTGAAAATTAATGCTAATCAGAATAATCGTATTTGGGTACAAACAGCTAGAAGAATATTTTACTTTACTTTAACATAAGGTCAGTGACTGAAATCTAACATTTAAGCATCTTTTCATAAGGGCTCTTGTGGAGCGAGAACAGGTAATAGACTACAATACTCATTGACCACGATACACCTGTTCTAGTAACTACTATTTCAAATTCTATCTCATACTCACAATGCCATGTGATTATAATTTTATTATTTTAATCCTATGCTAATTTAAATTACTCTCTCGAACTAAGGGATTATCCCTACGCAGGTAAGAAAAATGAGGTCGGAAGACGTAACGCTATGTATTCTTCGAGCGACCTGAGTGGAGGCGTACTCAGACTACAGGTGCTGGCGCTTGCTTCGTTATGAGAGGGACAAGGATCGTTGTCGAGGAAAGAGCGAGAATACCTCAATATTTGTTTCGTGCCGATTTGCACTTTTGAAAGTTAGACCTTCTCTCAGATCTGAAATTTTAAAGGGGGATATTCTTTTCCCTCGGCTATTTCCACTTAACTGCTTAACTGCCAAGTAACAGATTCTAAACGAAATTATTAGACTTCTTGGACCCGGACACAAGATAGAATCTTGCTCAGCTCGTCTGTCGTTATAATTTAATTTTCTTTGGTACCTAGAATATTCCTGATTGGGGTCAAATGCCAAAACTATGAGGATCATTCAGATTTAAATTTATTCAATTGCTCTTGGCTTGGCATTTTCTTCCGGGCTCCTCAGGTACCGATATTTCTTCGTCATCCCCTCCCTGAATTTTTTCCAGTCTGTATTTTCGTTAATCATTGGCGTGGTACTGTCCACGTTCACGATCATTTTCGACATTCCACAGGATATACACATTATTCGCAATTTTCTTTTTAATTTTATAAGGACCTTCGTATAATGATAAGAATTTAGCTATTAATCCAGTCGCGACGTTAGATACGTTGCACGCTTTCGCAAGTACTCATTCACCAACGGCAAACGTGACGCCCTTCTTATTCTTGTTCAAACGGCCTAATAATTTCTCCCTCTTTTTCTTGATTCTCTCCTTGAGAAACATTAATTGCTGTGTCCGATGGACTTGTGGGTGGGGCGGGGATGAAGGTAAGAGATCGGTCCACCATCTCTTTGGTTTTCTCCCCCACAGTGCCTCGTAGGGTGTTACTTCCGTGGTATCATGGTGCGATTCATTAATGATGGTTTCTACATTTTCTAATTGGTAGAGCCACCCGTTGTGTTTATAGGACGGGAGGAGGGTACGAAAGAGTCTCGCCAACTCACGGTTCACTCTTTCCACCATATTGGCTTGAGGGTGACGAATCGACGTGAGGATCATTTTCATTTGCCTATCCTCTAATGCTTTCCGCCATCTTTTACTCGTGAACTGAGTGCCACGGTCTGAGAGCACTTTGCGTGGTGCATCTACATGTTCGGAGAACTCGTAAAGTTTCTTGATTGCTGCCTAGCTCGTGGCGCTTCTTAATGGATAGATCTTAGTGTATTTTGTAAAGGTATCGATTACTACCAATAAATGTTCATATCCGTATTTCGTTTTCATGAAAGGGCCAAAAAAGTCGATTGAGATCAATTCGAGTGGTTCCTGGGACAAAACGGGCTCGAGCAGGGCTTGTGGAGCCTGTGTAGAGACTTCATTTCTTTGGCAAGAGTCGCAGACTGCTACTATATAACGCGTGAGTTTTGCCATTTTTGGACTATAAAATGACTCTCGTAATATTTTGTAAGTCTTTTCTGCTCCAGGATGACCATACGATAAGTGACATTCTTTGATTATCATTTTTATTATATCTTGCGGTACGTAAATTCGATATTCATTGTCTTCCATCTGTTGTTGTGGGATGTTCCTTATGTTGTTCTTAATTTTCGGTGTCCATTCGCAGTTTAGAGCATTAATTATTACTCTTGTTTCTCTGCGATTTTTCCTATAGCTTTCTTCGTTGTGCAGTCGGCTTAGAACGTCCGCCATCACATTTAGTTTTCCAGGTAAATGTTCGACTTTGATTCGATAGTCTTGGATTGCTAAGATCCATCGAGTGAGTCGTGCATTTACAAACTTGCATGTTTTCAAGAAATTAAGGGCGAGATGATCGTTGCGGATTATAATTTCTGCCTCATGCAAATACGTACGGAATTTTTGTAAGGCCCATACGATGGCTAACAATTCATTCTCGGTGGTAAAGTATGTTAATTCTGGTCCTTTTAGCGTCCTACTTGCTAAAGTTATTATTTCTTTCTCTTGTTGATCGTTTAACTGATATAATACGGCTCCTAACGCATAATTGCTCGCATCAGTTTCCGAATAATAACTTCTTTTAGGAACCGGAAAGTAAAGCATAATGGAAGTCCCGAATAGTCCTTTTACTCTTTCGAAGCTTTTTTCAGCTTCTTTGTTCCAATCCCACGTGGCTCCTTTCTTAATCAATTTTAGTAAGGGTACTGTTTCAGCGGCATGTTTAACGCTGAACTTCGAATAAAAATTGATTAAGCCAAGGAAGCCTCGTAATTGCTTGACATTGCGCGGTGCTGGGAATTCTTTAATACTCTAAATTTTCTGAGGATCGGGTTTAATTCCTTCGGTTCTTAGAATAAAACCGAGAAACTTTGTCTCTCTTCGAAAGGAGTGCGATTTTGTTAAATTGAGAGTTAAATTACGTTCTTCTAGTCTTTTTAATATTTCATCGCGGGGCTCTAGATGTTGTTGGTGATTTTCGGAAGTTATCAATGTATTATCGACGAACGTGATAATATGTTTGCCCATGCCTAGTAGTGCGTGTTCGAGGCCTCGAACCAACGCAGCAGTGCTCGTCTTTAAACCAAATGGCACAACTTTGAATTAGTAGCTATGGCCACGATATTGGAACGCCGTGTATTGACGAGAATCTGGATGAAGTGGCACTTGCCAAAAGCTACTTGTCATATCAAGATTTGACAAGACGTTCATGCCCTTACACTTTTGAAACAATATCTCGGCCGGCACCGGACATTCCCAGTCTTAAATGAGAACGTCGTTTAGTCGGCGCGCGTTTAAGCTATCAACTTCTTGATCGACTTTCTCCCCATGAGCCATTGGAATTGGGTAGCTGCCTCCTATGAACGGTAGCCCCTCTCGCACTTTGAACACATGTTGATAGTTTGTTGAAAGTCCTGGTTCTCTTCGAAAGACTTTTCGATGTGCCCATAATATTTTCCACAGTTGTTCTCTCTCTTCGTCAGTGAGATTTTCGCTTTCTGAAATCTTCTCTTCTATTTCTTTCCATGCAATTTGTAGAGGGAGCTGCACGTCGTTTGTTGAGTCTATAATTTGGCCCGTATCGTCCATTTTTATGGTTTCGCCGGTAACAAATTCGATATTAGTCAAATTATATTCCCCTCTAGATTCTCGTTGCTCTCATCTTGCAGAATCCTAATGGCCGGTTTCCCGTCCTAATATGGAAATGTGAGCATCCTCGTGTCCAGGTCAGCATAAATCTGTCTACTTAATCGCACGGCTTTGCCTCTAATTGGACCCGCAACAGCTACTCCGGATAAGGGTAGGCTGGGACAGTTTTTAAAACGTTCTTTATTGCTTTTTAAAAACTCTTCGGAAATACAAGTTACTTCCGCCCCCGTGTCGATTTAGGTTTTGGTGACAATCCCTGCTATTTGTAAATGGGCTGTGTAACATTTGGAACGCACCTTGGGTGTTACTCCGATGGTTTCTTCCATCAACTCTTCTCGCGTATTCGTCAATATATTCGCGTAGTAGTTAATTGTCGATGCCACGTCAATATTTTCGTTCGTATTTATTGGCGTGGCTCCAGCTCGTTTCCCGTCTCCTACGTGGATTCGTCGGCTGAATAATTTATGATCTCTTGTTCTTCATTTGTTTCAAGTTCAAGGTGCTGCACTCGGTAGGACGGTAGATTTGTCGGCTGACGTCACGAGTTTCTTTCCCATAGGGCCCGTTGCCCCCCTGGTACGTTGCTTTGGCGCGCCCCTGTGTTGCCAGTGGTACGCTGCGTGTTCTGTGCCGGTTGCGTTGCAGCCCAGTTACCGTAGTCACCTTGGTCACGATTACCGATACGCCCATATTCCGTACCTGGATTCTGTGCTCGCCATGCGTTTGGTTGATTGTGTGTGTTCTCACGTTGTGAGGTTGCTCGATTTCTCCACTGACACCCCTCCAGATGTCCAGTGTTGGTATTTCCTATTTTGTCAAATTCTTCGAGCAATTCAATCAATTGCTCGCATTTGTTTATTCCTCGTCCGACGATTGCATATTTTATCTCATCACTATAGTGACGAGCAAGTTTTCTCATTACTTCCGCTGGGTCGGGTGCAGGAATTAACTCACTGACATGTGCGAATATTGTGGTCGCGTATTCGCCACGTGAGCTGTCTCGATTTTGCTGGTACCATCCAAATTCAAGCTTTTTCTTCACTTCATGCTGTGTGTGTTCATTCCAATATCTTTGTTGGAATTTTGAAATGAACACATCTAAGTCAGTCACGTCATTTTTTATAACGAGCCACCAATGGCTCGGTGGATCCGATAATGACTTTTCGATTAAATATTCCGCGACGCATTCTCTGGGACGTACCACGTCCCAGTATTGTTTTAATTGCCTTAAATATTTCATTGAGCTACCTTCCCCATTAAATTCAGGCAATACGTATTTTATGTTTGGCTTGGCGACGGGTAGGATGTCATTTGTACGGCGATCCATGGCTTCCGTCATGCGTTCTGCGACTCGGGGGTGTGCAGTTTCTAAACGGTCCAGCTGCGCCTGCATCCTATTCTCTCTCTCTTCGAGACTCTTCGCGACGTTCGTGGTGGCTTCCAAGAACCTGCTGACGCTTTGTTCCAAAGCGCTTATCATTGTTCAAAAGACTCTGTCCTTGCCCGTTTCGTGCCGCGTGACTCTTTTTATGGACCACGCCCTTCCACAGTCACCCAGTATACGCGAGATTTGCTACAGTGGGAGGCTGTGGATTCTGCGCTCTTTCCTTGCTCCTAGATGATGCAACTTTTCGGTGCATCATCTTGGAAGTTAAAAGTTTTGCCTACCGAAAGGCTCTGTCCTGTAACCCGCTGGCTACAATACATGTGAGTGTATTTTATAGTTGTCGATTGAGCGAGTGATGATTCACTCAATATTCTGAAGAGAATAACTGAGTGGACTTGAACATTAGAAGATTAAAATTTCATGCAGGCCATTGATATGTAAACAAATATGTAAAAGTTCCACCCCCTGTGCCAGTAATACCACTACAAAATTTCAAGAATAAAATACTTAGTCGAACGAACGCCTTTATCGAACAATCTCCGAACCAACACCTTTTTCGAGCAGATTCGTAACAAACTTTTTGAATAAACTTCGAAACAACACCCTTTTCGAGCAGATTCGGAACGAACACCTTCGAACAAACTCTGAACCATCACCTTCTGCAAACAGATACGGACCATGCACCTTATTCCACTGAGCCGTCGATATCACATTAACGAGGGTTGATAGGGCGAGGTTAAAAACTTCGTTATGTACAAACATAATCACTATAAATACGCTTAAAATGATATAAAATTCTATGATCACATGCACGCTTATGAAGTTGATAAACAAAATTGTAGGTATGCGTGAATATGCCAGCAAATATACAACATGTTCCGACTTACGTATAAGGGGTGCCCACCCTCGTTAAAAGAAATACTAATTACTTTAAGATCAGTTTCAAACAAAGTTTGGTCTTTTTCTGGTATGTCCCCTTCAGACTATACCTACATCATTTTTAGGGCATTGAAATAGACACCACTCTCTCTCTCTCTCTCTCTCTCTCTCTCTCTCTCTCTCTCTGAAATAAGGATAGCTGTCGGTATCAACACACTAGCTATAC
>JAABKJ010011947.1:0-10629 GCA_011634705.1 Andricus grossulariae
GGATTTACCGCGGTCCTACTGGGAGCCGATGTCATTTTTTAGATGACAGTTGCTCCCAGTGGGACCCTGCGGTAGTTTTTAACCTTTAGTTTATATATATATATATAATTATTGTTATGTATTATATTATGGTATTATATTATATATTATTCTAAGCGACGAAGGTCGAAGACATGTTAATTGCAAATTTCTATGCGAATTGACAGTCGGTCGGGTGACTGCAGCCCGGTATACACAACAGCCAGAGTGTTGCATTTTACAGACGCAAAAAACTCCCAACTTCCAATTTAAAAAACAAGAACAACGAGAAAATTTTCCGAAAAAATCTCTCTGTTCCGGCCAGTATAATTGTCTTCCGCTTATGTGACTGAATTATAATATTAAGCAATGTATTCTTGTAGACGTAATATGAATGTGGCGAAAACCCGAGTCGTTTTAAGAGCCTTAAGATACTATTACTAAATTCTCCATATTTTTTAGTGTGCCTTTTTCCGCTGACAGGTGGGGCAACATATGCCTGGACATCTCCTGCACTACCACACCTAAAGAGTAATAGTTCTCAAATTCCTATAACGGAAGTCGAGGGTGCATGGATAGCTACATCATTCGATATTGGATTATTCACCGGCAACATAATATGTCTATTTATCGCAAGTTTTCTAGGCCGAAAAAACTGGATTCTTATGATAGCCATACCTAACATAATTGCATGGTTGATGATTGTTTTCGCAAAAAACATAATTACATTATATGTATCACGATTTATCATAGGCATGGTTACTGATTTTATGCTAACAATAGTACCATTGTACATAGGAGAAATTGCAGACAAAGATATTAGAGGGATACTACTTATTGGAATAAGGATTTCTATTACTTTCGGACAAATGTACGTAAAAACAGCTGCCGTACTATTTTCCTATAACACGATGAACATGATGATGTTGATCGTACCAATTCTTTTCTTTGCAACATTTTCTTTCATGCCTGAAAGTCCTTATTATCTCCTATTGCAAAATCGAAGAGAAAAAGCCCTAAAAACCCTGATGAATTTAAAAGGAGTCAAGGAGCCAGAAATCGTACATTCTGAACTGGTAAGAATAGAGAAATCCGTAAAGGAGAGTCAAGAAAATAAAAAATGGAAGTTTCGAGATTTGTTTGCTGTTGAAACAAACCGGACAAGTCTTTCTATTGCCTTGGTGGCTTGGACGACGAAACATTTGTCGGGATCAATATCTATTCATGCGTTTACTCAAGACATTTTTGAAGAAACAGAAATCTTTTTGGCACCTGACATGTGTGCTATGATAATTGCAATAATTGGGGTAACAATGACTCTAGTATCTACCTTAATTATCGAACGCGCTGGCAGAAGATTTACTTTTTTATTTTCTGGCTTATTTTCTGCCCTCGGTCTAGCAATAGTAGGATTATTTTTTTTCCTAAAAATTTATCTCGAGGCAGAAGTTAAATCTATCACTTGGCTACCACTTGCGGGATTTATTGTCTACGAAATTGCATTTTCTTTGGGAGTTTCATACGTGCCCTTTATTCTAATGGGTGAAATTTTTTCTCTTAGTGTCAAAATGCCGGCCGCGTTTGTCATTTATACAACAATGAGTATATTCCTGATTATTATGAAAATATCATTTCAATGGTTAAATCATTTAGCAGGTACTTATACCACTTTCTGGATTTACGCCATCTGCAGTTTCTTCGGTTCAATTCTCTATTTCTATATTGCGCCTGAAACTAAGGGGAAGACCCTTGAAGAAATTCAGGATAATATTCGCGAAAAAAATATAAGAAAGTTTCAAGAGAGCGAAAAGTGCATTAAGGAAAAAATAACACTAACTAATATATCTGATTAAACGTATACTAGGTGAAGAGTGTGAATTTTTGCAGCACTTGTGTTCAATTTGTACTCTATGTATATATAGATAAGAAATATTTCACTCAGTTATGAGAGTTATTTCTCATAATAATTATAGTGATTTCATAATACATACCATATTTACGTCATTTAATAATGAATGACCGAATCCATTTCAAATCAGACACTTTAGACTTACATGCGATATTTTAGTTTTCTTACCTGACTTTGGTGAGGTTGATTTGTCTTTTTGAAGCCCCGCAGAATATTAACAAATTGTCGAAATTTTAAAAAATTACGGCGGTTTCTCTAAAAATATTGAAATTTGATTTTTTCAAAAACCGCATCTTTTTTTGGCTCTATTTTTTGATAGTCAAGAGAAATTTTCATTCGAAAGATTTAATCTTCGAATTTTTCTTACAAAAGACAGGTTCGAGAAAATGTTACGAAAAAAATTTGCTTATATAAAACTTTTACAAAAAATGCCTCTTAATTTTTTATGATCTTTCACTGTTCACGAAAAAAAAAATTAAAAATTCAATTTTTCGAGAAACAAATTTTCGTTGCTCCAAATTGATTTAGTCTGGATGAAACTTACTGAATATGGTTTTAATACGTGCTAGAATTTTTGTAAAATATTAGATCGAATAAAGAAATAAGGATTTCCAAAAAACCAACTTTTCATGATTTGAAAATTTAGCCGGGAAGATAAAGTCGCATTGATTAGGAAACCCCGCTCTGATCGTACAGTTTTCAGAAATTCTTGCTTATATTGAAACATTATTCAGTAATTTTTCTGTATGCTGAATCATTTCTCTGGCCATGGTAATTTTTTCACCAAAAATTGAATTTTTTCTCGGAAAAATGCAAGATATCATAAAACAGTGAGAGGTATTTTTTGTAATACATTTTGAAATGAACAAACTTTCTTCATAGCATTTTGTTCAATCAGTCGTTGTTAAAAAAAAAAAAACTGAAAAATTCTCGTGGCCAAAAACTGCTTTTCCCGCAAAAAACTGAAATCATGTTTTTCTTTCACAAGTACCAAATTTGATAACAAGTTGAGCAAAAAAAGGTGGAGTATTATAGAAAATCGACTTTCAATACTTTCAGAAATAACGCCGCTATTATGTTGATTCTCAACTTTTTTTTAATGGTATAGATGTATCCTAGCTTCTACCATATTTGTGCTAGAGGGTTGAAATTGAGCAGGGACGTTAACCAGCCTAAGTTTACTTAAAGAAAAATATTTCAATCTGCCTTTTTTTTATGCTTCTTTATCATTGGTTGAAAACTAAGAAATATGAAGAAATTTTGATTTTATAGACCCCTACGAAGGAATATTTTATTTTAGTCCAATTTTCCTCGAGCCCAGCTCAAATTGAAACTTTTAGCATGTAGAATTGCGATAAGGAATAAAATTTGCTATGTAATATTCCTTTTATTAAAAGACACTTCTATTTATAAATATTCTACTTTTCGAACTTGGCTTTATTTTTTAATTTCACAAATTTTATTACCTTTAACACAAACAAATTAAATATATTAAAATGCATGCATGTACTTGGCGGAGTTTTTTCACACTAAGTGTTTTTCTTGGGATATTATTAATTTTTTAGTGAACATGAACATCTAAAAATGAACATCTAAATTTAATATTCAAGCTATGTATGTTGTCAATAATTTTCATTGAGAATCTGGTAAAAATGAGTATAATTTAGTCAATGGTAGATTGGTGTCTTCATATTATTTTGAAAATTGTTAATTTTTCTATAAAATGCCAACTATGCAAATGTAAGTGTCATGTTTATAAATAACTTTTTTTTTAAAGCAGCATATGTACACCTCATTTACTATATCAATGCGAAGTTTTATCATAATCGATCGATCGATTTTCGCTGAACGTGCGCCTGCATGTTAGAAATCTTAAAAAAAAACCAATAAAAAATTTTCATTATAAATCGATGTGTTTCAAATTTATTAGAACATCTTTTAGAATGTGGTGACATCTTTCAACAAAATTTAGTTCATTTTTAGGGCTACCAAAACCTGGTTTACTTCAAAAAGTGAAGAAGTAACCTATTTAAACCGAAAAAGTAACCAAAACTTACTAATTTCTAACCCAAGAATTGACTAAAATTGACCAAAAGTGACTAATGGACACTAATAACGTGACTAATTTCCTTTTCAATTCTAAAGAATTTGACGAAATTCATAAGAATTCCAGGTACATTTTAACGAATTCGGGATAAGTTAAAAAGAAACAATGAGTTAAACAAAATTACAGTAAATTCAACCTCGATTTTAGAAAGAATTCAAAGAAAATGAGCTACCAGCTAACTTCACTTCGTTGAGTGCTGAGGGGAAAACAATGGACCAAATGCATGGGACAAAACTTTAATTTTGTAATATTTTCGTAATAAATAATAATTATCATCATTTCATTATTTCATTAAATAGTTCTTAAAAAATAAAAACTATTTTTCAAATACACTTTAATAGAAAAAATTAGTTTTTACGAAGATATTACAAAATAGGGCTAAAAAAAGACTAAAAATAGAGTGAAGTTAGCAGCATTCAGTGAAATTTAAACGAATTTAGGGCGAGTTTAAAAGACTTTAGAACGAATTTGAAAAAAACTTAAAATAAATTGTAATTCATTTAGTTGAGTAGAATAGAGTAGAATTGAGTATATTTATAAGAATGCAGGTGAATAATTCACCTCAGCAAGTGAATTCCAAATTAATTAAAATAAGTTGATAAAAATGAAAAATATTGCATTGAATTTAGTGAAATTTGAGTCAATTCAGAATAATGTAACGAAATTCATAAAATTTCCATCGAATTCAGTAAATTGAAAATTAGCTCAATTCAGAGCAAATTTAACAGAATTTAATGAAATTGAAAACAAATTCATATTAAAATTTTCTAATTACTTGAATTCATTACATACGGAATGAAATGATCAAATTTCAAGGTGATCCAGACTTAATAAAATGTCTAAGATTTCAAGGTGAGTTTAAGACACATCAAGAAGAATTTAAAGAAATTCATTGAATTGACTAATTAGTAGAATTGAGTGAATTTGGGAGGATACAAGGTGAAAGCAAAAACTTGCAGAATGAATTAAAAAAATTCCAAGGGATTACAAAGAATTCTTCCATTCATTTTTTGCGTATCTTGTGTCGTTTAAAAAAAATTTAATTAGTTCATTTTCAATATTATTTTTTGCGATTGTAACAAAAAAAAACGCTTCCTAGCGTAAGATAGTTCTGAACAAAGTAGATATAATTTAGGTGAACCATTTTGTTATTGAAATTTTTTCTGTACTTTGTATCGTTTTTCCAAAAATTAAATTTTTTAATTTTTAATGTCATTTTATATTTTTGGATCTTTATTGGTTGAAGAACATTTTTCTATTCATTTTTTTCACATCTTATGTCATGTTTCCAAAAATTTATTTTGTTTATTATAAACGATAATGACGACACGCAATGAGACACCATAGTAAAAACTGTTTTTCCGGATTCCGGCTATCTGGAAACGTGGAGACTTAAAGGAATCCACGATAATAATTTTATACATAAACTAATATCTTTTCATTATAATGAGAATGTAGAAATAAATTCTTAATTTTTGAACATTTATATTTTATTTTAAAACGAAGGTACAAGAATAAATTGCCAATTGAAGTATTGGAATTTGAAAACACGTAAAAATTTAAGACTCAAAGATAAAAAACCTAATATAAATTTTAAATAATAAATTAACAACTTCTCAATAATGACATGATAATGAAAACGATTTAAATTAAAACTGAAATTTCACATATTAAAAATATAGAACAATTGAATGAATTAGTATTTCATAGATTCCAAAGTTTTTAATGTAATAAAGGGCGTTTAAGGAAATTCAAGATACTCGGCATTACACAAAGTAAAATATGAATACTTAAACGTCATGAAGTATTTGATGCTAAATAATTCAGACTGTATCACTAATTCTATTTTCACAGCAATCAAATCAAAATTTCATTTATTTAAACGTTGCGAGACTTAAGCATTTAATACTTGTCAAGAAATGCATATACATTATGCAAAGACTTCATAGAAAGAGAGACAACTTTATGATTATTATGGTAGTCTTTTCAGATTATTATCGAAAGCAATGTTATTTTTAGTATTAAACTAACTCAAATAAAGTAAAAAACTAATAAATAAAATTGGCTAGCTATACAATTTCGGAATATTCTAGGTGCGGTAATTAATTTCTTGTGCAACTCCAGAATTATGTAATTTTAAATCGCAAATAGGTCGGAAGCATGATAATTTTATGTCCTGTCCATATATTTTTAAATATAAGATTATATGAATATTCTGCATTTTGCCGCGCAGCAAACCGGAATCAGTTATCGTCTAAGTACGATGATAATGCTCACTTCAAGAAATAGTGTTGAAAAAGTTTTGAAATTAAATTAAAATTCGAAGTTTAACTGCAAAAAACTACAAAAAACATGAAGGATGAAAATAAGTCGCCCGATTCAAGAGATACTGAATATGAGAAAGTACCCTTTGAAGATTTATCATCAAAAGTGGAGACTGTGCCGCAAAAAGTTGGAGACTCTTGGTTACAGTACGCAGCTACTGCCAGTGGTAATTAATAAATTATTTTCTATACCTGAGTTTAAATGTCCACAGAATTTGCATGCAGAATTGCAGAAAAAAAAAATTGTCTCTTCTTTCATATACAAAAATCTTCGAAGTTTCAATATCAATTAGTTGGGCCGATCCATTATGAATGAGACATGACCATTAAAAGTTTAATTCAGTGTAAAGAAATTATTATATTATCGATAAATCGGAACCATATATAATCGTTTTTCTAGGAAATCGAATTTCAATGACTCAGAAAGGACCTTATTCTTTAGGAGTCTTATCAGGCAATACCATTTGTTATTTATTTAATTACATTTTATGACCAAATACCGATTTTTGTCAATTTTCAAATTGCAGATTTCATTTCTTTAACGAAATAAATGTTTAAATGCACACAAGCACTGCTGGTAATGTCAACATGACCGTAAAATTTAAATTGTTTGAAAAAAAGGTGCTCGCTAAAGAATCAGTGAGATTTCACTTATTTTCAGTGAAACTCCTTACCAATTCCAATCAATGACTCATTTACAACTATTCGAATCAGCGAGATTTCATTTTGAGTCAGTGGAAATTCTTAGTAATTTGATTCAGTGATGCATTTTTCACTTATTCAAATTTAGAAAGTGGCGAATTCTTAAAAAATGAAAAAATCGCGAATTTTTTAATAAAATTGTTTATGAAAAATATATTTATGGTTCGCTGATAAAATAGCATAAGAAAGGTATATGGCCCAATTATTAAAAGTTAATTTCATTGAAAAAGAGAAATTACTCTAACCGATTTTCTTATTTATTTAATTCGTCCTTGACGATTCTTACATTTTTATAATTTCCCTGTTGAAATTCATCTCCTTTAACAAAAACATTAATAGCAAAAATTAATTGTTTATCTGTATGTAAAATTGTAATAAAAGTAAATTTTAGTATCTAATTCAACATAATATCAAAACTAACATACTTCACCGTCAAAAATATTCTGAAAACAATGAAAATAGGATAATTTATCAAGAATATAGGGGAATAATAGAGGAATGAATTCTTTCAAATAAAATTATTATATATGTACTATATTGAATTCAACAGTCGAAATATATTGAATTTTTCATAAAATAGTTGAATTTTCGACCAAAAAAGAATAATTTTCTACCAAAAGAGATGAATTTTTAACTACAGAATCAAGTTTTTCAGCTATAAAGTCGAATGTTTTGAAAAAACAGTTAACAGTTAAAGCCAAAACGATGAATTTCAAACAAAGAAAGATGATTTTTCAACCAAATAGTTGAATTGTCAACAGGCAAACAAATTAATTTTAAATCAAACATTTGCATATACAACCAAGTAGTTGAATGTTGAGCCTACAAATATGAATTTTCAACCAAATATTCGAATCTTCAAACAAAAAGTATTCCAGTTAAACCAAAAGCCGTTTTATTTTCAACCAAATAGTTGAATTTGCCAGCCAGGAAGAAAGTTAAAGTATTGTCAAAATTATTCAATCTTCAACAGATTTGTTCAAGTTTCAACCGAATAGTTCAATTTTTAATGAAAAATGAATAGTTTTAGAGGTTAATTTCTAAATCTGAATGAGTGAAAAGTCACTAATTGTCAGTCAAAACTCACTGATTCATATAGCTAAAATCCGGTCACTGCCAACCAGTGAAAAGTTACTTATTCTTTCAGTAAAAGTTTCACTTTTGAGAGTTGGCAGCACTGCGCCACGTCAATTGAGCAGTCATAATAAAATAAAATTTCAGTAGATTCAATGAAATAATCATAGTAAAAACTTAAAACCCATACATGAGATCAAATATTAAAAAATTTGAAAAGATTTGATACTTCTAAATGACAAAAAACCTCACATATTTCTTTACTTTCAAGATTCGACTGTCATGTACACACCCGTCATGTAAGAACTTTTTATACGAGTTAGTTATTTTTTCCGCAGCAAATTCAGCACACCTATAGCCCGAAAAGAGGGACCACAAAATCCTCCCCTTTTTTTGCGCTCAACGTAGTTTTTGAAAGGAAGAACATAAATTGACGTAACAAAGCTCAAGATAATCGTCAATGCATGCTGTAACCGGTTTATCATTAGTTTACCCTTTTAACCCCTTTTAACACTGTAACATTGGAAAACTACCCCTTATTGGGAGTGAAAAGTACTTCATGCATAAGAACGTGATTGAAATAGCCTTTAACTATGTTATTTATGTAGGCACGATCGCGTTGGTACATTACCGTATAGTCTCTACGTCCATTCTTCTTACATAGCACTATTTTGATCCCTAAAAACCCGAAAACTACCCCTATCAGGGGATGGAATGCATACCGGTACTATAAAAGTAGGTAGAATAGTTTTCAATATTTGTTTATCAAACAGTGACGCTGGACTCTTGTAAATTGAAAAAATACCCCTTTGCGGGGGCGGAAAATACGTCATAAGCAAGAATGTGCATAAAATATTTCTAAATTATTTTTTCCCCTATAGATAGAATCAATTGGTGTCAACGTATAATAACTACGTTAATTCTACTTAGCACCATTTCAACCCATCAAAACCAAAAAACTGCCCCTATCAGGGGGTAGAAAGTACTTCATGACCAAGAACGAGGATAAAATATATATATATATTTTTTCTATAGATATGGTCACGCTAGAACCAATGTATAATAACTACGTTAATTCTACTTACTTAGCACCATTTCAACCCATAAAACCGTAAAACTACCACTACAAGGGCGCAGAAAGTACTCTCATGAACAAGAATGAGCTTAAAATATTTTTTTGCTATAGATATGGTCACGCTAGTGTGGATATATAATAACTTCGTTCATTATTCTTACTTAACACCATTTTAACCCTCAGAATCCCGAAAACTACCCCTATCAGGGGTTGCAAACTACACCGGTACCATAAAAGTAGGTGAAACAGTATAATAAATACCTCAATTATACTTACTCAGTGACGCTTCAACTCTTGAAAATGGAAAAACTACCCCTACAATGAGTTATTGCGTTATAGGTTATATAACCCTATAAAATGAAGGTGCGTGCATATTTGGCTGTATGTGGTTGTGTTTTACATGCATATGCACGCACCTTCACTATATAGGGTTATATAACCCATAGCGCAATAACTCATTGTAGGTATAGTTTTTCGATTATTATCATGAGTTTAAGCGTCACTAAGTGAGCATACTTGAGGTACATATTATACTTTTATGATGAAAAACTATAAGACACTATTTCACCTACTTTCATGGTACTGGTGTAGTTTCCACCCCCTGACAGGGGTAGTTTTCGGGATTCTGGGGGTTGAAATGGTACTAGTTAGTTTTAGGACGGGCGAGAAGCCCATGGAAAGCTCCTCTAGCGCTTAGGCTATACAGCCTATTGTGCCATAAATGGTACTAAATAAGAATAATTAACGAAATTATCATACATTGGCACTGGAGTGACCATATCTATGGAAAAAATATAATTAAAAAATATTTCATCCTCGTTCTTGGACATGAAGTACTTTCTACCCCCTGATAGGGGTAGTTTTTCGGTTTTCAGGGGGTTGAAATGATGCTAAATAAGTAGAATTAACGCCGTTATTATACATTGACACTAATTGATTCTATCTATGGTGGGGGGGGGGATATAATGCAAACCTATTTTTTACACATTCTCATTTATGACGTATTTTCCACCCCCTCATAGGCGTGGTTTTTCGATTTTCAAGAGTCGAAGCGTCACTGTTTGATGAAAAACTATTGAAAATCATTCTACCTACTTTGATAGTACCGGTGTAAATTCCACCCCCTAATAGGGGTAGTTTTCAGGTTTTCAGGGGTTGAAATTGTACTATGTGAGAAGAATTAACGTAGAGACTATACGTCAATATACCAACGCGATCGTTACTACATAAAAAACATAGTTTAAAGCTATTTCAATCACGTTCTTATGCATGAACTACTTTTCACTCCCAATTACGGGTAGTTTTTCAATTTTCTGTGTTAAAAGGGGTTGAAAGGGTAAACCAATGACAAACCCGGTTACAGCATGCATTGAAGATTATTTTGAGCTTTGTTGTGTCAATTTATGTTCTTTCCTTCAAA
>JAABKJ010011948.1:0-10629 GCA_011634705.1 Andricus grossulariae
ACATATATGTTTTCCAGGGTGCTTCTTTCTGCTCTAGAGCCAGCTTGCGTTTCTGGTGAGGTGCCTTTGCTTTCCACCTGCTTTCTTAGTATCTCAACAATTACCATTGCATGGATCTTATATGCTGACTTAAGTGGCCTTTTACTCCTATAGTTTTCAATCTTTTTTGTATCCCCTTTCCTGTGCAGAGGTACAATAACTCCTCTCCATTTCTGCGGATACCCTACTTCTTTCTACACTTTCTGAATAATTTCTATCAACCTTTTTTTGGCTCTTTCTTGCTGTACATCCACGCTGCATGATCTACCCCATCCCTGCCTTCCGCCTTGGCTCTTTTCAACTTCCTAATCTGAACCTCTATTTCCTCCTCCCCTAAGTTTCCTACCCCATTTTCTCCCTTTTCTCTGATCCAGTCATCCACCTTACTCTCGTCTGGCCCCCTAAAGGAGCTTTTAAAGAACTTTCTCTACTCCTTAAGGAGTAAAGTAGCTTCTCACTTGCCTCTTCCCCTTTCCTTCTCACCCTATTAATGAATTTACAGGTCTCCCTTCCGATCTCATGTTATTTAATCCTTCCCTCCACTCTCTTTGCTCAACTTCCTCTTTCATTTCCTTCGCTTCTCTCATCTATCTTCTTTTCCTCAAGTAGACCTTTAAACCCTTTTTTCCCCTCTGCCGCTTCTTATAAGCTATCTTTACTTTCTTTTTCTTCCTTTTGAACTCATCATCCCGCAATGACTTAACTAGATATTTCTTCTTCTTTTTAATGCATTCGTTCTTTTTTTCAATCCTTTTAATTGTGCTGTATTTTTCTAGGGATTCATGAAATTTCGTTCAGATTGCCCGGAGTTACCAAATTTCAGACGCTTCTCGCAATCAGAACTTACGTGGAATTCCATAGGCCCGGCTAAACTTGCTTTCGGATTCAGTCGGGTGTTCGTTCCACACATAGGAGCATATATTGGAACACTCCACATCAACTCACCTTTCTCCCCACTTAGCCAAAGATTTTCAAGATTTTTCACGAATTCTGAATTACTGAAAGATTTCCAAGTAAGATATGATTTATAAGAAATAAAATTATCTCTGAAAGTAGGCTATCATGATACCCTTTAGGACTAATGGTGCGGGAACACTTTAAAAAAATTGTTAATAAGTTTAAATTTTGTGAATCGTTCTGGGCACAGTGATACTTTACAAAAAAATGCGAGACAGCTTTTTCAAATTTTTTTTCATTCCTAAAAACAAGTTGTTTTGAAAAGACTTCAAGTTTTCCTTGTTATCAAGCACGGATACGTTACTTATATCCATGCAAGTCAATGCTCATCCTCATAAATCTTTTCTGCACAAAAAGAATTGGCTATACGTTCTAATACATAGTTTTCTATCCGTCACCCTATCTTTTTATATCCGCGAGCTTCTTTGATTTCCTCGTTATGTAACAGGGATAGAATCTCAACCTGAGCCAATCATTTTTTATCATCGTCACCTATCATGGATTGAAAAGGTACCCGTGACGATCAATGCTCTTCCTCTTCAATCCTTCTGTCACCTTATCCTTGTCTATTCGCAGACTACTTTGATTTCTATCATTATGTAAGAAAATTTTTTGACTCAGCTATAATTCGTGATTTTCTATCAAATACGAATTAGCATTATAATTTTCACTGCAGATACATACATATAGATTTTTTTTCATTTCAACTGATACGCGAGGATAGAATATTATCAGTTCAATACACATTCAAAAGGATAGACGCGGATAGATTATTACTAGCTGAAGTCTGATTAAAACGGATGAATATGAATAGAATAATTTCACTTGAAGACGGATTCAAAGGGATAGATATGGATTGATTATTTTTACTTGAAGATGGATAAAAAGGATACATACAGACAGAATATTTTTCGTTGAAAACTAATTAAACCGAATAAATAGGATTCAAACGGATAAAGATTTCAAAATCTCACAAAGGATGGAAAATGATTGAAAAGCATGCAAAGTGGTCGGTCAAACGGTTAAAGAAATTCTATCCGTTTGAATCTGTTTTGCGTAATCCTTGATTTTTAAAAGAGACCTAAAATTCTACAAAAATATAATTTTTAAAGAGCCAAAAACCTGAAAGTTATAGCATTTTGTATATTGCAATATTTAAAAAAAAGTCGTTAAGAGTTGAAGGATTTCAGATTAGATGGGTTAGAGTTCTGATCCCCCTGTAGGGTTCTAGTAAAAACTATCTATCATCTTCATCAGATAATAAACATGGAAATGTCGCAACATAACAATAATCAATGAAACATTCATATAATTAGCGGAATTTTTTTAAACGTTGTTTTTTCGATTAGGATAAACTTATTTTTAATTTCATAATTTCGACAACTTTAATGAGATAGGTGAAAGTTTCATTCACAAAAGTAATAATCTGATAAATTTGTGCACAGAGAAAAAATATTTCGTAACTGAGATTTTGATCTGTCTGCACTAGACTTGTATATAATACTGACGAAATTTCATTTTACAATTTGCAACCTTCAGAAATTATATTACTTTTTTAAAGAGAAGGTCCACGTATGTCTATGAACCTTCCAATATTATGAAAAATGAACATTTTTATAAAAGTATATGAAATTCATATTCAATTCATAAAGGTAGAAAACATACTTTTTCTCATGGCGCAAAAGTTATTCTGTATTTTCAAAGATTGAAAAAAACAACAATTATTACAGCTCACTAAAAATAGTTCACGGCAAAACCTAAACAATTAGCAGTTTCTTTTTTTTTTTGTCTTCTACAGTTATAAGTTATGCAATAATTTTAAATTGTGACTGTTAATAATAAATCTTTGTAACATTTTGGGTGAATTCCGACACCCCTAAATTCCCTAATTTGATAAAATAGATTACTCAAAACTTTTTCAAAAATCTGGAATCAGTTCAAGCTTTGACTGGTTCTAGATTCTGCTTAAAATGACCCACCTTGAGTAATTCATGCTGCCAAATTAGAAATATCCCAATATACACCACATGTCCGAAATGGTCACGTTCGCAGGTATCAAGTTATTCTCACTTTTTTTCTTCTCGATTTTGTGATATAGATTTGAGGGTTGGGAAGGGAATTTTGGAGGGATTCTGGATGGATAGACGTTCAAGGCAATATTGTCCGCTTAGCCCAATGCTGTTTGCGATTTTAATCACAGATATCGAATAGTAGGATGAATTAGGGTAGGAGGGGTTAGAATCTTGTCACCAGCGTATGCAGATGACATGGTGTTGCTGGCAAAAAGTAAGGAGGCCTTAAAAAAGATAATGAAGAGGTTGAGAAGATACCCGAATAAGAATAGGTGAGACCAGAATGCGAAAAAATCTACGGTTATGGTGTTTAGAAAAGAAGGTGGAAGGAATTAGGGAGGGGAGTCAGAATGAAAGGGAAAGGCAATGCAGGAGGTGGAAGAGTTTGTGTACCTTGACTTTTTGTTTCGGAAAAATGGAGGAGTGGATGCTCACATAAAAGAGAGAGAGTGAGGGGGGCAAATTTCGTGATGAGGCAGGTGTGGTCGTTCGAAAAGGAGTTTTTCGCAGATGGTTTTGGAAAAAGAATCAAATTGTTTGACACACTAGTGATGAGTGTGATATTGTATGAAGTAGAGGTGTGGAGGTGAAAGGAAAGTGAGGAGGTAAATAGGACACAGGATAGGTATGTAAAGTGAACACTAAGGTTGGAACAGAACACGCCTACTCAAATTGTTAGGAGGGAAACGGGGAGAACAAGTTTGGGGATTCTAACAGGGAGTTGAACATGTAAACATGAGGAAAAATTTTCGGAAGAGGGGGGAATTAAGCTGGTAATAAAGTGTTGGTGGGAGAACAGGAGAGGGGGTGGGAAGATGGTGGATGATAGAAAAAGGTATTTTAGAACGAATGAACTGCAGATGGATGAAGACAGAAGGATACACGAGGATGGAAGAAAGGTGTATGAGCTGGCTAAGAAAAATACCATAGAAAGAGAAGGCAGCAAATGAAGAGAGAATAAGAGAATTAAGGTGTAACGTGAACCATGGGTGGATTATGCCAAGGAAGAGACCACAATACTTGTGTGAGAAAGGAGAGAAAGAAAGTCAGGAGCTTATAGCGAGGATGAGATCTGGTTCCATGAAGGGTTTTAATATATTCTGGCTTTATAGGGACGAGAGGATGTGTGAACTGTGTGGGAAGGGGGATGCAAGGTGGAGCTCTGTTTAAAGGAGTGCGCGGAGGTTCAAAGAAGTGGAATAAGCATAAAGGTCTTGATGCATGAAAAGGTGGAAAAAAGGGCAGTAGGATGGGTGAGGGAGGTGTTGGGTGAGATGGAGAAGAATAGAAGGAAGGTGAAAGAGGAATGGAGAAGAAAATATTTTGAATAGGAGAGGAGGTAGATAGAAGTAATCTGTAAATATTGTAAATAGTAGATAAGTATTCGACTTTTGCCGCGGAAGCAGAGTTTGGCAATGCGAGGCAAATCCATAAAGTAGGAAGATGCCTTAATCAAATAGACCAAATAAGGATTTCACTCTATATTATTTAGTTAACCTATTCTTTGTTTTATTATTGATTCCTCCTCAATTCACTCTATGATATACAAAATTATATTCCGATCACTTAAATCTACTGAGAATTGCATTGCTTGCTGTCTAGCTACTCCCTCTTTATTTTTCTATCCCTAATACTTTGCTTTGTTCGTCAGTTGATATTAAAAAATCTGTTTGAAAATTTGCCTGTTATACTATATCATTTTTCCTGTGCACTATTTCTACAATTCCAATTCTCTGTGGGTATTCGAAAAGCTTGATCTAACCTACCTACTGCCCTAAGAGCTTCTACGGGTTGTTGTCGGCTCGCCAGTGAGCCACCAAATGCCGGAGTTCAATCGCGCATCGAACCTCATCGACCTCCTTGCGCAAGCTCAAAATTTGTTCGTTTGCTTCATTATTAAATAATTGTTTCGTTCCTGAACGACCTTAGTTTATACATCTCGCGTGCGACATTACGAGGCTTAGAAACACACAAAAAAGCAGGCCGTTTATGGTCAGTCCACAGCTGGCCTCGAAGTGGAAAAGATCTCTGACGTTGAGCTTTTCTATCTTCAATCTTGTTATCTAGCTTAACAAGGCGATCTTTAAAGTGTTTGTTGGAAGTACATACTTCCTCCTGTTACCTAAGATGAACTGACTTTGTATTCGGTGAAAGGTTTATGAATGATATAGCGAAAGTGTTCTTCGGGTAAAATAACGTGTGCGCAGGTTATGACTGACTCTGACTCATGTCCTGAATAAACCTAATTAATAAAATTCAGTAAAGTGTTCTTGGGGTGGAATAGGGTATTTTATGGACATAAGCTGTCCATGGATTGTTGCCAGCCTATCGCTGACTGATCCACTCCTTAGATTGTGGCATTGATACGATTGAACGAAAGATTCCTTGACGCTGAATAAGTTCTCCATAGCCTTGGGCTGACTCAAATTCCCTTACTAGATCATGCAAAAGTAAATGAAAGAAATAAAGAATATGTCTTTCGCTTAATCCTGTTTCAGACACAGTGCCACAGCGAAGTCTTCTTGTGATAGCAAGTTAGCTAGGATCTACTCGAAATAAAAGAGTATAATTATTTCCACGATTAGCAATCTTATCAAAGTTAATGATTTCATTATATCATTTTTAATCGAGATGATTAGAACTTTTTTATTCTTATTCATCCCAGAAAAAAAATTCACGCTTTTAATATTTGTCAAAGTTATGTTTTTGTACCCACAAGTTCGGACCTGAATTAAAACAAATTGGTTTTTTTATTAGCAAAAAGAGAAATACAGTGAAGCTTCGCTTATTTTAACTCTCCATTGTTTTGAGTTTCCCGTACACGCTCTTTTTCGCGTCAGTGGCTGAGCAATTAAAAAGAGGCCCCAAGAGTGGTAAGCCCTGGGTAGTTTGTATCAAGTATTTTAGCGTGACGTTATGGGAATACAGACAACTTCTCCGAGAGAATATTCTGAACGTAAGAGTAAGAGAAAAACATACGAATAGTAATATTTGACAAGTGTAGCATGTATTTTCATAGTCATTTTCCATTCTTTCGTCAATTGGAAACCTTTCAGTGTCACTGAAGGAAATAAAATATACAAAATTTCAAGTTAGTGCATCAGATCGATTTGATCAGAATCGGGTACTCCAAGATCAAATTTCGGATAGTTGATTATATGTCGTGATACTAAAAGGTCTTCATCTGGTAAAAAAATGGAACAGAATTTCGAAAATGTATTCTACACTTGAAAAATGTTTCTATTCAGACCTTGATAACTTACTTTTATGTATAGCATGGCCGTGATTCCGCAGAATATTTGAGTCGTTTTTTGATTCAATTATATTGATTTTTAGGTGGCGAATTGTACTATTTTAGGAAATCGTTATATTTGTCACTTCGCACGTCAAAAAAAAAACACTGATGCATGCAGTAATGCTAACAGACCACGACTTTTTCAACGGCACATGTTCTGAGAAGCGCGGGTCTTTTTGAAATAACAAAGTATAAACTTGTAATATCACATTAATAATAAATTATTTAAAGAAATGAGCCATTTCTAAGGTTCAATTTAAATAATTTTTCTCGAGTAAAAATTTGTTTTAAATATGTATCTGTATGATTAATAATAGTATTTGTTGATTTAAAATAGACCCACGCTTTTCGGCATATGCTTAGTTGAAAAAATTTCTTACAGCGCGCGCAACGATACAAGGACGGAGCAGCCAACGAACGTCGGTCGACAAAAATAACCTGAAGGTCGCAGTAGAGTTAAAGGCCCCTCTAGCATCAAAGTTATGGAATCTTTACGTTTCGCGGCCCTTGAAACAAGCAATACTTCACTGAAATCATATTCATTTTTGCAAGAAATTTGTGCGCATTTAGTTAGGAAAATACATTCAATTGTGTAAGAAATGATTTGTAAAAATTAAATTATCTTTAAAATGGGCCATCATAAAACCCTCCAAGATTAATGGTGAGGAAACACTTTTTATAAAAACAATACAGCACGCATTCTTTCCTTTTACCTCAAATTAATAGAAAGTCATGCTTGTAAAGAGAATGTGTTTTCCTGTGAATCAACGACGTGCATATATTAAAAATCGGCTCGAATCCATTCATCAGTATCCTACTCAGCAGAGCGATCAAACTTAATATAAATTTTGGAATCACGAAGAATATTTTCATCAGTTTGAGAACATATTTGGTCAAGGTATGATTTTAATCCATATTTGGACCCAAGGTAGAAATACAGTTAAGTTTCGGAAAAGTTTCATCTTTTTCTCCTTACATTCTTCTCGGCTGTAATGTTGTAGTCGGCCAAAGCCAAGCATTCGGTCACGAATACAGTTCAATTCTCGGAGTCCTCGAGAACTATGCCAGGCATCGAGTGTGTAATAAAGACTGCTGTCTTAAACGCGCAGTTTCAGCAAATGCAGCACTTTCAATGCGGGTAACACCGCATGGCAAGCTCAGCACCTACTGCTAGGAACTTCTTCTCGCAAAATACATTTACGGTATACAAACATGGAACTTACACCATCCTGATACCCGAAAATCAAACTCTCTGTGCCTCAATGAAGCCCAGATGATTGAAGAAAAGCACGCATTAGCTTCTTTGATAAGGACGCTCTTCTGCCAATAACCTTGTGATTCCTAGCCTAAGATGTACAAGCATATATACATGAACATAAGCATAGCGATTTTGAAGGACTTAAGCTCGTTTTTTATACATGAAACAATAAGGACAGCAAGCATGTTAGTCGCAGATATCTTGTTCAACGCCGTCAGATGTGAATACCGAATCTTTCGGAGGAGACACTTGTATCTGCTTCGTTGAGCCTTCTCCACTGCTTGTATATCCACAAGCTGACCATATGCTCGCGATGATTAGTGTTGCGGCAGAGGTGTACACAGGGTAATTGCAATGTGCGAGAGATACTGGGAACAGTGTGATGCAAATGTGTGAAGTGCTCATGGTGTTGCCCTGCGAGACGTCCCTATGACTACTAAGCGAGGATTAACCTATAAGATTTCTAACAAACCAATAAAAAGTCTATGGGAGGTTGAATTAAAAGCTTTCCAGCATTCTATCCATTCCATCGACATATGGCACTGGTAGAATTCTGCGTCTTCGCAGGTGCACCAGTGGATAACCAGATTCGTGCGACTGTCTGCAACGCCTTTTTTGAGCTGCGTCATGCGTAAATCAATTTCAGACAGATCTTGAGGCTCAGGAAAAAACTGGATCTTAATGTTCCTCCTTTTCCTGGAATCGCTATCATCCGCTATCATCTGCCTCTGCTAACAGAGATAGTACTGCCATTGTAGGAGTCCAGCAAGTCATCTTTGAGTTGATTCGTGTACTCTGTCGTGTAAGCGTCTGGCTTGTCCGTCGTCGTGTATAGATCCAAAAAATTGCCGCTCAGCACTTGGGGTCACCACCGGGGATTCCGACCGTTATGGTGTAGAACGGTTTATCTGATAACGAACTAGAAAAAGTTCAAATTCCTCATCAGATGTACTTATATTGATGACGTAAATACAAGAAATGTAAGAAAATAATACGATAAACTTGCAACCGTCCGTGAAGTGATCGACTTACTTGTTGCAAACTGTCAAAATAGTTATTCAGATGGACAATACATTACTGTTGATGAAAGGTTGAAAGGTTTTCGAGAAAGATGCGCGTACATCCAATATATTTCATCGAAACCGAACAAGTATTGGCTCAAAATTTATGCTTTAGTTGATGCCAAAGCGTTCTGTTCACATAACTTAGAGATGTATGCAGCCAAACAGCCGTAATACCCTTATGTGATCAGCAACAAGCCAAAAGACGTGGTTATGAGGTTCGTACAACCTTTGTATGGCTTAGGTCGTAATATTACTTGCGAAAGTTGGTTCAGCAGTGTCTAATTATTGCAGGACCTCAAAGAAAAAAGATTGTCATTGCTAGGAACGCTACAAAAAAAAACTTAAACTCTCTTCCGAACTCGTGAAGACCAAATCTAGAGCTGTAGGCAGTAATCTTTTTGGCTTTGGTAATGGAATTACACTAGTGTCATATTTGCCCCAAATGATTTCGGACTACAATGATATCAAATCTGGAGTTGATGTAGTTGATGAATTGTGCGCTACCTACAATGTTGCAAGGAATGTACGAAGGTAGCTGATGGTGATCTTCTTCGCCCTACTGAATATCGCTGATATCAATTAGTACGAATTGTGTTTGGAACAACTTCAAAGAAGAAGCAGTCAAACATCTGGACTAAATGTCGAACTACAGCTCAGATTACGTCAGTTACTACCCACTTCTCAACAACATTGGGAGGTGCCTTCATGCACTTATAAAATTCATCACTTGTAGATTAAACTCTGAACTGAAAATATGGAATTTGGAACGTAATATTGTTAAATTGACAAATATTATTTTGAAAGCTCACATTCAAAGATTCCTAAATTAACAATAATAAAAAAATGAATAGGGACAAGAAATAAAGTTATTTCTAGGCTATGCAACAGAAAATGTAGCAAAAACTGCAAAAGTATCCAATTGTCATTCTCTTTTTTTTAAAGTTTTTTTGGTGACTGGAAGAATTGATTTTGGTATATTCCAAATATTCATCGATCAATGATCAGGACAAGCTACGTAGCTAGTTGTTCATCTGTTTAGAATAAACTTGAAATTCATGATTTGAGATAATTGATAAATATCAAAAGTCTCGTCGGATAAAATTCAAGGGTGATGGCATTTAAAATTTTTATATTTGTTTCCAGATAATTTATACAATGAAAATGATAACTAAGTTCTGAAATATGTTATCTTATTTTACGTTTTTCGGACTAGAGAAGGTGATCAAATATAAATTATGTAACTTAAAAATAATCTTACTCAGAAGCAATCAAGGTTTAGAGGATTGTATGTATTGATACAATTATATTTCGTACAATTTATTTCTTCATATAATTAATCAAAATTTTATTTTCCTGAATCTGAGTTATTCCAAGGTATGAGCGCATCTACTCAGGCAGATTGACGTCAGCCGACAAATTAATTCTCTGCAGTGCATGTTATCATAATGTAAATGTTTAAATTAGTACGGCTTTTAATTTCGACAATACAAAACTGAAAGTGTCAAATTTATTCTAGCTGATAAACTGGCATGTCGTCTGAAAATATAACCATATTAAAAACAAAATCAAGTATTTTTCGTCTCATAGGGATATATATTAATACAAGAATATAGGTATTATATCTCAGATCACTGCAGACCTGGGGAACGGAATAGACTAGTCCTGAAATTTCGAAAAGATTAGCCAAACCTATAAAAAATATTGTACTAATCCCGAATAATTTCGGGACAGCATACTTGGTTATTTGAAACATAACTTCTGTATATTTCATAATGGAACCTTCTTTAGATAGAAAAAAATACATTTTAATGAATATTTGTCTCATATTTTTGAAATCCTTTACTTTCAACGTGAATATAAAAAAATCTCGGTATGATCTTACCAGGAAATAGGAAGTAATCATAGAACGCGCTGCATAATCCTCAAGACCTTGCTTTTATTCAA
>JAABKJ010011949.1:0-10629 GCA_011634705.1 Andricus grossulariae
GAAGCTTCACTCAGCATTTCAGAATTTTTTAAAAATACTTTTGTTTACTTGTTAAATGTAAACAGATGAATTTAGAGGAACATGCAGGAACATTATCCTAATGGAATTTTTGAATCAATAAAAATTTACAAACTTATATGGTTTGATACATCTTAGGGAATAAGTTCATAAAGATATTGATTTCCAACTAAAATTATGAATCTTAAACAAAAAATGCACAAGAGTTCAACATTAAGAACCCAAATGATTTGATTTTCAATCACAAATAATTTCCTAACCAATGAAAATAATTTTCTGACAGAAATAAGAATTATTATAAAAATACATACATTTTTAACTAAATTGATAAACTTTCAACTGAATAAAAAGTTTTCCGCCTAAAATAAAATATTTAAATGTTCAGTCTAAGAAATTACTTAAAATAATAAATTTTCGACCGGTTAAATTCAACCAAACAGACGAATTTTGAACAAAGTAGTTAAATCTTCAACCAAACAGAACAATTTAAAAGATAAAAGATAATTAATCTACCCGAAAAGACAAAGTTTCAACACAATTAATTGTTACTCAGGAAATTGTAACTACATCAAGTAAGTGTATTTTTAACCAAGAAGATTTAGTTGACAGAAAATAAAGACAAATTTAAAGCGAAATGCATCAGTTTTCGAGAGAAATTAATAAATTTCCAGCAAAGTTACCAAAAAATGGAAAAGCTTAGTTTTCAGGAAACAAATCAATTTTCAGAAAAATTAAAGATTACAAACCAAAAAGTTCCATCATTATTTCATAAAATGAATTTTGAACTATTTTCTTAAGGAGACATATTTCTAATTGAAAATTCATCTTTCATGGTTAAAAATTGTTTTTCGTTGATTATGTTTCAAATAGTGTTATTTTACTCTTGGCGTTCTTGTATGGTTTGGAATTCTATTATTATATTTTTGGTTAAAAATTCATCTATTTTGGTGAACATTGAATCATTCGTTTGAAGATGTCTCCTTTTTGATTTAATTGGACTATTTCTCATTCAAAATCAAATAATTTTTTGCCTGAAATGTCACCTATATTATATTTTTCGCCGACCATTCATATTTTAGATTAAAAATACATCATTATTGAAAGTTTTTAGTACCTTGTTAAACAGTAATACCATCTGTGCAAGATTCATCTTTTTAGTTAAGGAATATAAATTGCTAAAAATTTGTTTTTGTTGCCTTCAAAATTTTTTTTTTTTTTCATGAAAATTCAACTGTTTGAATGTTTAAAAATTCATCTTTTTGGGTGGAACTCTTTTTTTTTTATTTGAAATAAAAACTTTGTAACCTTTTTGGGTTGAAATATTAACTATACTATTTGCTATTGACAACATTTTTATTTTTTGCAAACTAAACAGCGTGGTTACATTTTTTTTCCTACGTAACTGAGAAATCTGTCTTGGTTGGAAAGTTAAATTCGGTTAAAAAATTGTCTTTTTAGATTTAAAATTCACCTCTTTTGGTGGAAATTCCATATTATTTGTTAAAAATGAAACTGTTCGATTAAAAACCAATCTCTTTTATTCAGAAATTAATTTCTTTTGTTTCAAATTAATTTTTTTTTGTAAAACAATAATCTTGTTAGTATTACTTAATAATCACCTATTCCGTAAAAAAAAAAGATGAACGCAACCAACACACCCAAATCAAATGAATACGTACGCCCATCCACGCTGCTAGCTTCATTTGATTCTCGATCTTAATTCTCTTGACACAATTTGTCATCTGACTTGACTATATTCGTTTGTTTTTAGTTAGCAATAGTCGTGTGTGCGTTACCCCGCTCTACTATTTTCATTTGTACTTGTTCGCAGTTCAAGTTCACTTGGTACCTCATTGTGCAATCTTCAAATTTTTCCTGTTTTCAATTCTCATACGTACTTTTATCCACGCTTGTAGATTCATTTGTTTTTAGGGTGGCCATGATTGATTTTCGGAAAGTAGGACAAAAAGCTTTGGAAAATAAGGACGAAGTAGAACAAAAATTTATTTTAAAAAAGGACAAGGTAATACAGAAAAGTTAAAAAAAAGAGTATATATATATAATTAGAAATCCAGCCCATATTATTGAAAAATACTGGTCATCGACGTTCACTACATCGACATATAGCACTGCGCGAGAAAGTTGACCACTCCTTTCCTAAGGATAGCGATTGGTGAATTGATCCTTCCTTATGAAAGCAGATGGAAGATGAGTAAAACCAATCATCATCCATAGAAAAAGATAGGTCGACTTTACCGATTTTCCCTTATTTTCTATTCCCTATTCCACTTCTGACGGCCGTGTAGCTAGCGGTCTAGTACCATATGTCGATAGTTGGATGGCATTGAATGATAAAATTTTATACAGAAAAAAAAACCAAAAGTTGAATAAAAAAAAAAGATTTATCATTTGAAAAATGCAGAAAAAACTCTGTACACAGTAAAAAATCCTAAAGGACAGCTAACACAAGCCCTAAATTGAGGACATGTCTGGGGAAATCCACAGGGATGGTCATCCTATTTGTTCTTGTTTGCAATTTTCGTTCACTTGTCATCACATTGTGTCTCATGAAAACCATCATTAAAGATTCAAATTAGTTTCAATGCAAGTTTTTAAGCGCGATTAATGTCTTTGTCCTTCATTGAGGGTTCCGGGACTTAGTTAAAGATTTGGAAGAAAAAAATTTCGAAGTACTGATGCCTGCTTCAAAGGGTAATTATAAGGCAACTGTCAACAGACGTTTGTGAGAGGCACACTTCGCAGCTGTGTCGAATCGTCCGAAGCTCGGATTAACAAGTTAATCGCAGTGCGAGGACAATATTTTGAGCACTTATTGTAAAATATTAATCGAAAACCAGCACCACGATGGTGAGAGGCAAGGGGAGCCACCGAAATAAAGCACCCTGATTATAAGAGGCAAGGGGATTCACCGAAATCAAGCACCCCGCTGGTGAGAAGCGAGGGGACTCACCGAAATCAAGCACCCTGATGGTGAAAGGCGAGGGGACTCACCAAAATCAAGCACCCTGATGGTGAAAGGCGAGGGGACTCACCGAAATCAAGCACCCCCATGGTGAGAGGCGAGCGCACTGGCCGAAATCAAGCAATCCCACTGTGGGAGGCAAGGGGACTTACAAAAATCAAGCACCCTGATTGTGAGAGGTGAGGGAACTCACCGAAATCAAGTACTTCCATGTCAAGATGCGAGGGGACTCACCGATATTAAGCACCGCCATGGTGGGAGGCGAGGCAACTCACCGAAATCAAACCCATTTGAAATTACAAAGTTATTCCCACTCCTGCCTACTGTGAAGTTGGGAGGGGTACATTTTTTTTTAAGTTGCTTTGCCCCCTCGAAAATAAAGTTTTTATTACGGATATTTTGTTCATAGGATGCGTATTTTCATAAATATATCGTTGGCTCAAATTAGAGAACACCCTGTATATTATTCTTCGATTCAAACAAATTTCGCTTAGGTAAAAACAATTTTTTGTTTGAAACGCTAGGTTGTTGGCCAAGTGGAATCTATGTTTGTACCTGTTTCAATGCGTGAGTCATGAGTTCGAATAAGTTGACTAAAGTTCCCTTATCTTTTCATTGCACCGAAGATCCATTATGACCTCGAAAATTTAATGGCGATGAAGGACAAAATGTTTTTCGTAAACATTCATGAAGTTTCTGTGAGCGATAAGTCTGGCCGATGTGAGAAATCACAAGGTCAGAAATCTTAGTCCCTCCACTCATTTGTAAATAATCTATGAAAGCAGCCACTCACCACGAAATTCTGTCTCTCTGGTATCAGTCCTGGGTTCTCCATCGTTGCCTGTACTAGTATCTAGAAACAATGAACACATGCATTCCATTATGTTCTACTACTTTGCTTTGAGTTCCAAGATATTAATTTGAAGCTTACATTCAGACACTGACCAGAATCCACTAGATTTTTGATTATCGAAAGACAAGACCTTCAACAGAGTTGTTACCAGATAAGATAGTTGATTGCCACCATTTTAAGGTCAGATCATTAAATCTAACAGTCATGACAGCATAATAATTTTTCACCATTTTGTCTTAATGCTAGAAACCTTTGTCTTGCTAAATCCTTTGTGTAAATTTAGCTGTATTCAATAGCTAGACAAAAAGCTACTATAAATCCTACGAACTGTGCTATATCCTAATTTTGGTAAATAAGAAACCGCATGTTGCATTAGTTTCATAAACAATTGAGGAGCTGTACATACGTCGAACGCAAGACAAGTAAATTGATAGACCTGTCCTTTAAATTCAAATCTTATACATTTTCTGTCCGATTCATATACTGATACTAAATAATACGCGCCCTGCAAGTCTAGATTTGACATAATACATTTCGGATCCACAAGGCTGGTAACTTTTCTGTAGTCATCGACTTTAGAATTCTCTGTTTGAATAACTTCATTCAGATCTTGAAGATTCAAAATGAACCTAAAAGACCCATCAGGTGTCAGTAGGAAAAAAAAGCTTGAAATAAATTAATCGTTTGACGGACTACAATCATCTGCTGCTCCTTCAGCTTCAAGTTGAGAGATAAGCAAAATTATATTACATACAATATCTCTCTTTTCCCATTTCGATTTATGGACAGGCTTCCATTGACAAGGATGAGGGATAAGGGTGTCCTGTAACCCTTCATCCATGCTAAAATTCGTCCCACTCGCACTGATTCTGAGATCTCAGGGGGCCCGTGAATGATTTTCTCTGCCCGCCCAGTGTCGAAAAGTGAGGTTTCGTGGATCGAAGAGGCGGCCCCCTCCCGTTTTTTGGTGTCCCTGAAGTCGGATATTTTGCACATCTTAATACCGTGACCGATTTCTTGAACAGTTAAGCAGACTTTACACCTTCTGGCAGATCCTTTCCGACTGGAAACCGGTCCATCTTTGTAGCTTTTAGGGACTTCCTCCAAGGAGGATCCACATTAGCGATGATCAAATTTTTTCTTATTTCCGACTCGCCGTATTGCAGATCAGTGATTAAGCGACCAGCCTCACTTGGGTAAAGCTAGTTTAACTTCGTCTTTAAACTTTGGAAAGTCTATATCCAAACAATTTAACGGGGGTGGAATGTTTATGATGACCTTTGCTTTCTCTTTTGATGACAGGCCAATTTTAACAATGTCCGCCCAGCAGATGGCAATGTCTTCCAGGGCTACCGTCGCAAGGGTTCTGTGTTCCAGGCAACATTTCCCAAGAAAATTGAGAACGCCTTCTTTAATTTTCTTATGTGGCCCTGGTTCTCTGTTCAAATATGGCGCACGAACTACTTTCGGCCCCGAAATTTCAGGTGAGAATGAATTATTTCTTGAACTAGAGCGTGACCTTCGCCTTTTTCGACGGCTACCTTGATCTGTTAGAAAAAAAATTAATTTGCATTTTAAAAAAATTCTCTTCCTAAAAAAATGTTCGCTATACAGGAAAAAACCTGTTAGAGCATCTTTATGGTAACAGTCCTATCTACCGGTTAAGTGCCTGTATGATGGAAAGACGACTCATCCAAGGAAAAATATTTTTCCACAATGGTTAAGAGCCATTGGATACGAAATGGGTCAAACCCATATAGTTTCTGAGAGGTGAGACCTCACAGATCAGGTTTAAAATAGCGGCTAATACCTGATAGATTCGAATCTCGTGATGAAGTAGAACTCCCACGATAGTGGCGCTTATTCCTGCGTTTCGTTTTTAATTTCTTTATTACTTTTAACAATTCGCGTGACTAAAGAGCTAAACGTGCACAGGAAGAAGGCGTGGTTGTTTGCGTTCATTCTTTGAAATTGTGGCAGCACAAGCACAAAGTGGAACTACAAGTTGATCTATTCGGATGTGGCGCGAAATAAAATATAAACGTAAGATTTGTAAATATTTCCATTCAGTAGGTGTGTGATAATTTAATTCGAATTTATTCTTTAAAAATGAATTTATTGGTAATTATAAATAAGGAAATGTATTATTATTTCTCACAGACCTAAGCAAATAAACTAACGCGGAAGATTCAACAAAGATTGACAACAAAGTTCGTACTTTTGTATTTCATAGTTTATTTTAAGTTCATGGTACGTATTGTCACGTCCCGTGCAATAGGCGAGGGTAGATTGGAAAAGTGCGAAAGAGTTGTTAACTATGTCAGGTTGGTAATACCTAGCCAATCATTTGTTTGTGGAATCGTGAGCCACTACCAGCCTTATAGGGACTGTGTCCGTATATAGTGTTTAAATAAAAGGTGTAGATTCATTTTGACAATATTTATTCGATATGTGAACAGATAAATAGTTAAAAGGAATACAATAAAAGCTTACATATACCTTTATTCACTTGAAAAGGCAAGAGAGAGTTGTATTGTCAATTGGATCTCCGTTTTTTTGTAGAACAGCGGCGAAATTCTACTGGATGTTCATATGAATTCACTTGGAAGTCAATCAAGGGTGAATTCTTTCACGAAGTTTAACCCGCGGACTTTATCCGAAACGTACTCTGCGATAATAAAGAGTCTCAACCGAAGGGACTTTAGTTCGATGCTTGGAAACACGTTAACTATTTTGCGGTCATTTAAAAATGCGCAACTCAGTCAGAGCGTATCTTAGGTGACAGTGATATAAAAATCGCGACTTAGTCAAGGCGGTTCGTACTTTGTAGATCAAGTTGAAAGTATGACTGCTTGGGCGGTAAAGACAATTAACAAGGGTAACTATGCGGTTTATATAGTCCATAATCCCTGTACATTAATTCGGGTGTATTTTAGCACCTACGCTTTTTGTGTGTAGTAAGGAACGCACGCCTTCCTTAAGTAGTTAAAAACGCACTTTCTCTGCCTGTATTTGCGCACGCATGATCTAAAGATTGAATTTTAAATGGTACGCTTTAACTAGTATCAAATTACGCGAGCGACCAATATGTAAGTCCCCTCTACTGATACTGTCGGCGATCGGCTGTCTCATCTCCTGCTCTTTCCGGAATGCGAATTCTATATGCTATCCTGATTTTATTTAGTGTATCTAGTCACTTTCGTTTACAGTGTAATAAATAAGTATGTGCTTAATGCTCCTATGTATGTTATTCGATATGTTTAATTTATAAATATATCCATAAATATTAATTATTTGATTTATTCACTTATCTTGTGTCGATGATATCTATATCAGGTTTATTTTGCTTACCATGCATCATGTATGCTATCAGTATCCTCCCAGTCTGTACTATCGCGTGGTATTTCACTTTTCATCACCTTGCGGTTTCTTCTTTATCTTTTGTAACGCATTTACCTCAGTTAGGTGTACAATCGGGCGAGTTCCAATTATGCGCTTAGTTCTGTATGTGATGAATTGTCTCTTAGTTTTCCTCGAAGTAAGGTAAGTTGCGTCTAAGTAGGCGTTATGTAAATTTTTTCAATTTGGGTCGTAGCAGTATATAGAAAAAACGCATGAGTTGCGGATGGCGATATTTCAATTATACCGTAGAAAAAAAAACGGGGGAAGTATTTACGAAATCCTCATGACATCACAAAGACGTCCTATGTCCGTCTGTTAAAGATATCTTTTAAGATAACTTTAGGACAATTAGTTATTTCAAGGATGCAATTCATTTTTATTTTATTTTTTTATTGCGACGTCGTACCGATGTCATAAAAATGTCGTAAAGCCATCCTTCAATTGTTTCCCCGCTCTGTATTAACTAGTAGTATATCTTAAGTATCATAAGTGAGAAGTAGAAATACTGATAGGTTTGTGAAAGTAAAGAAAAGTGACTAAGGAATGTTTATGTATTAATAAATTATCACAATAAAAAAAAGGATAATTCTTGGAAAATGTTTTTTGTAGTAATAAAAATGTATTAGCTCAAAACTGTTCCTTAGTTCCTTTTATTTATTTTATTTGATAGTAGGAATCGGATAAGTTTCACATATATTTTTGATCGCGGAAGACATGTAATAATCGATCGAAAATATGAAAGCCGCTCGACATTTTAGGGCCCAGATGCAATGAGAGGATATGGAATCATTCACCTGAGAGTGGAGGCCTCACAACGTCGGTCACTTTCAAGTGACCTGTGGCCTTCCCACTCTCAGACAAAAGATTTCATATTCCCTTTATTGCATTTGGTCGCTCAAATATAATAATTGGTATTTAGAGAAGATTTTTATTTCACACCTAGAGCTTTATTACAAAAACTGAAACAGTGATAAAACAACTAATAGTTAAAAACTAGAGTTAGACCCCATTAGTGATGCTAAAAATAGCTCAGTGACTCATTCTCATGACCTTGGACTCAACTTGAAAAGCGAAACCGCTCGGCAATATAACGAATACTAAACATCGATAAGGTTCTACATGTTACTTATAATTAAGTTATTCTATTCATAGTCATCTTGTCTTTACATTAATATTCGTATTCGTTATTATTTAATTTAAACAATGGCTCAGTTCTCATTTGTTTTAAATTTCCTTTAAGCTATTTGATATTTCCCGCTTAAAAAGTCATTTGCCTAAGTAGTAATTAGTAGTAGGGTCTTCGCCCCCTGAAACTCTAGTTCCCAAAACAGTTTACACCGTTAAACCTGCAGGTCCACCGCAGCGTGATGATCCTGGGTCGCTATCACTCTTGACTGAGCGTTAATCTCATCGAGTGCGCATGTGCTATGAAAGCTCCTCTTCTCAGTCCCTGGCGAAATCAAAACGTCCGCTTCAGCGAATCCCGCAGAATCTGACAGGTGTTTCTGTGAGTGATTTTTCCAACACCATCATTCCTTTCGAGCAGTATATAGAAGAATTCAGTTGAAAAGGGAATTAATAAAAATTAATAATATTTAATTTATTCGGAATCTCGAGCTCTGTCAAGTAATGTGCTTCCTCTCATAATGACCTAACCTCCCAATTTTAATAGGGGATTAGACTTTCCTAGTTCATTTATCATTTCAAATTTTATTGAAAATAATCAAACTAAGTTACAGAAAAATACCACATTACAAGCAATAACAAGAATTTCTCTTAAATACTTGCCGTAGAACTCTTACATCCTCAGCTAGTATCGTAACAGGTCGCTCGTAAAATGTCAAAAAGAATGCGAAATAGCAGTTTCATATAAAAATCATGACCAAGACATTTCTCAAATTTGAACAAGGAAAAAACAAGAGAAGATTTGAGGAAGAACCTAAAATGATAAAACGAATGACTGAACCCTTACTAAGTTCATACACTGCTTATGCAAAAGAAAGAAGGTTGTCAAGACCAAACTGAAAGCCGACAAAAACAAAGTTCGAAATATCAACTTCAGATGAGAAAACAAATGAATACGACAAGAGAACAAGTTCAGGCGACAAAACGAATGAAAGCACAAGTAACGTGTTCAACTCGAAACAATGACGAATCTCGAATCCAAACCACTATTCATCTACGAAAACCTTTCCCTATATTGTGAGGAATCAGTCAAAAAACCGAAGGAAGCACAAAAAAAGATCGGGGTCGGGGGGCGAAATCAGACGAGAAAAAAAATGACTTAAGTTTCTCGAATTTATACCAGGAAAAAACAAGAGAAGATCTAAGGAATAACTTCAAATAATAAATCGAATGACTGAATCTTCTTTAATCTCAAGTGCTATTCTTGTACCAAAACCTTACACTATATGATGAGGAATTGCTCTCTTTGTCGCGAGAACGCGAGACATTTGATAAAACGAGCGAAAGTGAGAAAAGTCCGCAGCAGGTCAAGATCTGAAGAACAATGCCCAACACATGTAACAGAAGGAGCGAGCAAAGAGAACGAAGGTCGCCTCCGCAACTCCTCACGCCACTTCATGCCATGTCAAGCGCTCACTGGCAGGCGATTTGAGGTTCTAGGACTACCTGGCAATATCGGGACCTGTCAAGGTCATACGCGCAAACAGAAAATCAAGGTATATAAAGAATGGTGACGAATGCGGAACAGTTTGAATACCTAAACCTTGTTCAGTGAGGTACTGTCTCAGGAGCTAGAAAAAACAAAAGAATATCATAGGAGCAAGTTCAGAAGACAAAATAAATGAAATACGAAAGAACATCAGATGAGAATGAAAAACTCGTCCACAGAGCCAATTCTCGTTAAAATTTCTTGATTTTAGTGTTGATTGCCCTTTTAATCTGTTTTTGTTTGAGTTCAGTTGCTGTTGTTTCATTCAATTATTATTTATCAAAATTGTGCGTCGCCTTCGAACTATTTGTTTTAGTTCAGTCACAAAAATTCAGAGTGCAGTTACTTTTATTTTACTTTTATCTTGTTTTAGGAGTCAAAGTGCAGTTACGTTTCAAATTATTTATTAGAGTTCTTTGACATTTGTTGTGTTCAGAGGATTCTTTACAGTTCTTTCCGAGTTCATTCGTGCCGTTATTGCTATTAAATTAATGACATTTTTGCCCTTGTTTAAATCTAAATATTACGACTAAAACTCATTTATATTCTCCAATACTTTTTCCTTCAAGGTTTTTTAATTCATATATAGTTGGATGAACTTTTTTATTGATAATAAACGGACCTTCATGCTAGTCGTGAAGTTTGCCTGCCTTTTTATCTGCTTTGATTGAAAGTTTCGTTACCTTCTTCAGTACCCCA
>JAABKJ010011950.1:0-10628 GCA_011634705.1 Andricus grossulariae
TCTACTAGACCTACAAATTCTACTATATTTCGTGAAAAGTATTTTTTCACTGTAAAAAAAAAGGTACCTGGAAAAATGAACTTTTTTGTCCTGGAAAACCTGGAAAAGTCCTTGAATCTTTTTAAATAGACGCTAGACACCCTACTTTAACTATTTTGTTGAATATTCGTATTTTCGTATTGCATTTAACTATTTTTAATTCAAATTAAAATTAATATTTTTAATTGAAAATTCATGTTTTTGTCTCTGAAGTCAACTATTTGATTAAAAAATGGAATTTTTTGTTTCAATTTAACTGATTGAAAATTCGATCTTTTGTTGAAAATTGATTTTTAAAACTGAAAATTTAACTAGTCCATTTTTGGATTTTTTTTTTTTTAATCAACTATTTGGCGGAAAATTGAACTATTTTGGTAGAATATTCAACTATTTGTTTTTGGGTGGAAAATACAACTGTTTTGTAGAATATTCATGTATTTCGTTGAAAATTCTTTTTTTCCGGGTAGAAAATTGATCTTTTTTGAAACTTGATCTTATTGGCTGTAGATTAAACTATTTTCTTGATAATTTATCTCTTTTATTCAATTTAACTGGTAGAAAATTTTCCTTTCTTGTTGAAAATGTAACTATTCTATTTTCGTCAATTTTTTTTTTAATTCATCTATTTGGTGTAAAATTAAACAATTTTGGTAGAAATTCACTTATTTAATTAAAAATTAAACTATTCATTTGAAAAATTAACTACTTGATATCAAATTCAATTTTTTGTTGAAAATGTAACTATTCCATTTTTGGTAAAACAAGTTATATTTTTTAATTGAAAATTCATCTCTCTTGATTAAAAATTACATTTTTGGTGAAAATTCATCTTTGAAAGTTTAAAATTCAACTATTTTTGATAAATCATCATTTTCAAGCGAAATTTTAATTATGTTGATGAAAAGTCCTCCTTTTGAATTGAAAATTTATACATTCATACATGAAATATGAAATGTTTTTGTTTGAGAACTCAACTATGCTTGGTTAAAAATTTAACTCTTTTCTTTAAAATTTAATTATTATGTTGAAACTTCAACTATTTTTTCAAAGCCTTCTTTATAGTCGAAAATTCTACTCACTATAGAATATAATATAATAATATAATAATATAATAATAAAAATAATTGGAATATTTCCAAATGCCATAAAATCTTTCAAATCCATTGAAATCACATCAGTCACTTTTAGGGTATTTTCAAAACTTCCGAGGAATTTTCAAGAGCTTTAAAAAGTTTCAAGGAATTTAAAAAGATTTTTTAGGATTTCAAAGATTTTCAAATGTTACAAAATATTTTTAAGATTTTCGGGTATCTAAAAAAATTCCCAGAAATTTGTAATGGACGTAAATAATTTGATTGGATTTCAAATAATTTTAAGGATTTCAATGAATTTTCAAGAGCTTTAAAAAGCTCTTAATAGATTTCAATAATTTGCAGAGATTTCAAAGGATATAAACAATTTTAGGGTATTCCCAACAATTCCATGGAACTTTCAAGAGCTTTAAAAAGTTTAAAAAGATTTTTAACAATTTTTGATTTCGGACTATACAACTTTTTTTTTGTTTGATAAATTTTTTCCAATAAAAAAGTTTTGAATTGAAAATTGCATTCGGTATAATCTGTAATCTTGCACCTCAAACTCGTATGGTGCTCAAATTATCATGTTTTGTTCCGACCTGCTTACGGCAGGAAGATTCTCGGATTCGTCCCATTCCACTCATTTCGCTCTCCACACTCTGATACCTTCTTTATATCAACGGCTCTTAACCAGGTTATGGCCTACCTCTTGATTGCGTGATTATCACGCGAGAATTTTCGCAAAAAGGTGCAAAAGCAGTTGTCATCCGGTCCATTATCAAAAAATCAAATTTGAACACAAAAATTAAGAAGGAAGACTGCCAACTTCTAAATTTTAGTTTCGGTTCACAATTTTTTTAATGAAAGTTCATTACCTGAGTATTAATGTCCAAAAGCAGTAATGTCCGCTTCTTCACCGTTTTCGAGAAAATCGACTTTGAAATTTTCGCCACACGCCACATAGAGTTTGGTGAAAAACAATGAACATTCATTAATTAACAAGGGAGACCATCAATTGTAAATTTTATATAAGTAACAAGGGAGACCGCCAAATTGTAAATTTTAGCTTCGGTATATAATTTTTTAAATGAAAGCTGAGTATTAATTTAAAAAAAAATAATGTGCGCTTTTTCGACGTTTTCGAGAAAATAGAACCTGAAATATTCGCCACACGCCGTATAGAGTTTGACGAAAAACAATTCCCATTTATTGATGAACAAGGTAGATCGACAATTGTACATTTTATTTTCGCTACATATTTTTGTTTAATGAAGGCTAACTATTAATTTTCCAAAAAAATTATGTGCGCTTTTTCACCGTTTTTGAGAAAATCTACTTTGAAATATTCGCCACACGCCGTATAGAGTTTGGCAAAAAACAATTCTTATTTATTAATTAGCAAGGTAGACCGACAATTGTATATTTTCTTT
This sequence comes from Andricus grossulariae, assembly GCA_011634705.1. Classification (NCBI taxonomy): domain Eukaryota; kingdom Metazoa; phylum Arthropoda; class Insecta; order Hymenoptera; family Cynipidae; genus Andricus; species Andricus grossulariae. The sequence continues at coordinate 2,546 of JAABKJ010011950.1, forward strand.
TCGGTACATATTTTTTTTAATGAAGGCTGAGTATTAATTTTCCAAAAAAATAATGTGCGCTTTTTCACCGTTTTCGAAAAAATCGGCCTTAAAATATTCGCCGCACGCCGTATAGAGTTTGGCGAAAAACAATTCCCATTTATTAATTAACAAGGTAGACCTATAATTGTACATTTTAGTTTCGGTACATATTTTTGTAAATGTAATGAATGAAAGTTTTAAATTAAATGTCAAAATGTAAACATTCAAAATGGCGGATCCAATATGATGGATCAAAATTGGAAAAAAGATCCGATAAGACCAAAAATTACTACATGGGGTATTTTCGGGTTGCTGATTTCGAATCCAAAGTCAAAATGTAAAAAAGGCAAGATGGAGGATCCAATATGGCGGAACAACATTGTAAGAATTTAACCGATTCTATTGAATATCGCTATTCAGGGAATTTTCATGTCGCCGATTTCAAGTCTAAAGTACAAATTTTTAAATTCGAAATGGCGGATCCAATATGGCAGACCGATCTTGTAAAAATAAAACTTTGTTATATCTTGAGAGATCCCTTTTTAAATTAATAGCCTTGTTTCCCTCTCTCTTTATAAATAAAATTTCTCAGAAAATCTTTTTGTGAAATTGTTGATCTTAATTTTTTACTAATTAAGTAAAATTCTTTGATATTTTCTACAGGTACTCCCATCAAATCAATCCCATTACCCCAATTTCTGGCTATTTCAATAAAGTCCATTTTCTTCACAAAAAACAATCAATTTAACAAATTTAAAAATATATAATCCTTTTATATTCTTAAAATTTTTTGTTTTTTGAACTCCTTGTATTTGTCTTGTTTTGAAAAGTCCAAACTATACGTTTTAGTTTTTCTCCTTTGCACACGTAGGAAACCATTATTCAAAACATCTAACGATTGTTTTAATCACAATGTAAGAATTACAAAAACATGGTCAAGAAATTTATTTTATTTATTATTAAAATCAACACTTTTAGAACATTAAATTTCACTTTTATTTTATAAAACTTGAAAAAAAAAACAGAAACTGAATATTCACGATGCGTCGTTTACAAAGTCACGTCATATACTAACGTTGAGTTTGGAACAGAAAAACTCTCAGAATTTGCCAGATTTTCAGAAAAGGTTTTAGTAAGAAAGAGAGAGAGAGAGAGATAGATGAGGAAAAAAGAAAGAGGGAGATACTTATTTGTCATCGAGAAAGTATTGGTACCTGCTAAAATTTCACACCTCAGTTTTTCAACGGGTTTCCAGGGTTGTGAGAATCTCTGAAGCTGAAAATCAAGTTTTGGAGATGTCGTGTGTTCGTCCTTCCGCCCGTAAACACGATTATTCCAAAAAATAAACAGATCAAATCGAACTTTGTTCTATTTTTTGAGGGTCCTAAAAGGAGAAAAAAGTTCGTTGAGCTGTCTTCAGTAACCAACGGTTCTGGTTTTATCTAAGAAAAATTCTATGCAAAACTCAAGTATTCCAATTTTACGCCAAACTATGATAATACGTGGAAAAAGTTTAAAGTTTACTTCTAATTTTGAGCCAAATGACGTGAGATAGGGAAAAACGGTTTCAAGGAGAAATTCAGCTTTCAAAAAGTCCAACAAAATTTATTTCAACTATTTTTCGACAAACTCAATATTACTATGCAAATATCAAAAATTCCAATATTACGCCAAAAGATGCCCCAGATTAAATTAAATAAATTATTTTAAAATTGTAGTTACACGAGATGACTGCATCTTATTCTGAGATATCATTTGACTCACAGTCTTCTCCTCCGATTTCGGAACTCCGATCTCTCCTAGGATCACCAGATCTAGATAATGGTAAATTATTGAGGGATGCTTTGGGAGGATCAGATGTAAATGCTGGTAGACCGGATCGCTTGAGCCTGACAGATGCGAGACAAAGTTCTCAAGAAGACGGCGATTTCGATCCGCCAAGTTACAATAAAGCAATCAGATATTTGCAACTGGAAGGCACTGTAATGCAAGAGGGGGACATGGTTTTGTTTGTTGCTGAAGATTTGGAAAATAAAATTAAACTGTCTAGTCCTGTCGCAAAGAAAGGAGATACTCCTTCATTCTCAAGCTCACCAAGTCCCACAAATTGCCTGTATAGGCAGGCGTTGACTCCTCAGTTACCTCTTCTGGATCATAACGTGCTGAATGAACTAGAAATGGAAGCAAGAAAAATTGCAACCTCGGTTGACTCTCTTACCGAAAATTTAGCAGCAATCTTGCACAGTGTACGTACTCATTGACCTTACACACCCTGTACGTATTTATCAATTCAAAAATGAGAATTCATATTACAAGTTTCTTTTAGGCATCAGCTTTAACAGTTGGCTGTCTAGACACCTATAGAGATGCTGTGTGTAAAACTTGTGATGCAGTTGATCACAACATCAAATCCATGTATCAATTAATGGCAAAATCTGAAGAACTTTCTAAATCGATGAGTCCTGTTTATAAGTTGGCGGAGAAGGTGTAAGTATTCTATCTCTGCAGATATCAGATTCTGATGACCATACAGTTTAGACATTATTGGTTTGACTTTATATTATAAAATTCTACTTATGAAATATTTTACTTTTCAGAAAGGAAATAAAAAGAATGCTGGAGTTATTTGAAAACACCATGAGCGTTTAAGAAGATGAAAATACAACTAAAATTTATTCTTTACTCTTCGACTTCGGCGGAGCGTAACATATACCTACACAATATTTAACTTGGTTTAAGAATAGATGATTACCAAAATCTGAACACATAAAACGGAATACAATCTACTTCTACGCTGTATGCATCTACCTGTTTAATTGTCGATTGTTTTCTTTTTTCAATAAAAGCAAATGTCAAAAAATATGTTTTGTAACCATTTTTGGGTCATTCTACCGTATGATCACTATTTGCGACAGTAATTGTCCCTGATTATTTCTAACATTTTTTCGCATTTTCTGACAGGAAACGTAATAAACCTTGGGAGAAATCATCAGTAAATTAATCAGCGCGTGTATGATTTACTATCATAGTGGGGCAACGTTTCGATCTATAGTACTGTGTTTTTGCTTCCAAAATCCGAACTATTTTACTGAAAGCAAAAGTTATTGAATTATTTACAGAAACTATTGTATACATAAAGCGAAAAAATAATAGCTATTAATACTTTTGATTCAACAGTATTTTTTTCTGAGCATTTAAGGTAACCAATGAATTATTCCCACATGAAATCCCACACTGGTTTTTTCTTGCTGTGATACATGTTCTGAAAGTATTGTTTGTATAGAGTATAAAAAATACCCGCATATGTCCTCGAGCTATCAAGAAAATTGATTCAATGAGGTCAGTGGATCTAAAGAGATATGAAGGAGTAGAGGTGAGTTGTGTGGGTAGACGGAAGAGCTAGGATAGGACACACATCGGCAAACTAACCGCCTGTGTGTTGAACTACCCTCATACCTTAGTTCTGATGGGTAGGCACCTCTAAAAAGAAGAGTAAAAGGGCCTCGTGCTCGTAATGACTAAATAAAAGATGGAGCGGCAGATAGCCGCCTCTCTTGTTTGCACTATGGTCGGGATGTCAAGTGTAAGTACCGAAAAAGAAAAAAAACTCTACCTACACAAGTGGAGAGTACATAATATTTGCAAAAGCTGTAAAGAATTTAAGAGTCTGATTTTTATGCATCCAGTAAAAATAAAACTCGAGGAGAATAGCGATTTATTCACAAAAACCCGCAGGGCATATCAAAACGTACGTTGCAAACAGCTTACATCTACATTATGTAACAAATGAAAACTATACCCATTGTGCAACGTTTTGATGCGATTTTCTGGCTCAATTTGATACTTGGGCATTTTGTGTATTGCGAAAAATGTCCACCGAAATTAAAGAATGTCATTCATCAAATTCTTTTAACGTTGGTTTTCCAAATTTTCGGTATATTGCAGATTTTAAATCTGGTGCACAAATATTATTTTCAACTTTCACGTCGCCGAATATTTGAATATTTCGTATATGGCCATATATTCCTCGTCAGGATGACAATGTCTTTTTGCCCACTGGCTGACTGTCCATGGGCTAGACTGGGATGAAACGCTCGGATCGACTAGTTTCCAGACAGATCGTCTATTTTGATTAAAAATGGTTAATAATTAAATAATATAATTATTTTTATCTCATAAAAGTCTAATATATCGATTTTGCAGGTAATTAAAAATATTTAAAAAAAGTTTTTGTACAGATAAAAAAAGAAAAAATTAGTTTCCGCGAATCTTGTCCAATACGCCGAATGTCGAACTTTTGATCTAACTTCATATTATGTTGCTGTAACTTTACTCAGCCATCTGAAAGTTAAAAATTTGTTCATTTTTGTCAGATATGAATTTCAATGCATTAGATCGTAATATTTATTTCGATAAAACGTGAACAATTTTTATACATTAAAAGTGCGTAAAATGGTACAAAATAATTAGTGTTTATTATTTTAAATAATTGATACGTTATGCTTAATTATCATTTACGCAATCAATAAATAATGAAAATAAATTAAATGAATCATTTATGTTAAAATTTGATTTTTTGGAATATGATAAATATCAGTAAATATAATACATAGTATTATACATATTACAATTATTATCAATGTATTATAACTTTACTTTAATTCAATTGGAGGAAAATGTTTTCAAACATTCTTTTCAAAAAATCGGCGTTAAAAATACAGTTCATATATTAAGATTTCAATTACCTTCAATAGTTATTGTTCATTATCTTAAATATGTAATAGTATGTACATTTGATTATTTCTTGAGCATTTGTGCAATTATGTATTATAATTTCCTAAATCTTGCATTCAAAAAATATTATTTTCTAAATTTACTTCTGTAATTTATGTTTATGCCCAAACTGTGATTCTGCCAAAACCTGGACAGTCTTTATATATTGAAATTCGTAAAGAACTTCTAGATAGCGCCAAGACTGGGACTAGACAGCAGAAACGTTTGAATCAAACACGTAGCAAAACTAGACAGCGCCAGGCTATTGCGTGAATATAGACAGGCTTGAGAAAAACTGTACTGGCTTCAGTATGATTCAAGACTGCCACGACATTTTTTCACCGGGTTTCCTTAAAGTACTACCATTTACGATATATATTGCGTTTTACAATTGGGTATGTGTGTGTCTTTGCGCGTCACCGTACGTGAAGAGGGGCCTAACGCCCCAGAGCTGAATTTTACAGGACGGGCAACAGTAGCCGAATTCGTAAGCAGACATTTGAGTATAGTGGGAAGACGACTACGAAAAGCCGGTTTGTATCTTAATAACAAAAAAAGCGATTGATTTTAATCATTTCTGATTTTTGCAAATGAAAGATCAACTCAAGAAACCATCGACTGGCGTAAAAATCTAAAAAATCGATTTTTCTACGAGGACGGACACATATATGTGAATATTAATTAAGATTCGCGGCAGCGAATCGTCGCCACGTACAACTAAAAAGGTACATACCAAGAATCCTTATCTGGAATAATCGCATGTATTTTGGAACTTTCGTAGATTGTCGGCGCAATTCTCAGCCGATTTCAGTGAAAGTTTGCATCTGACTGACAAAGCATTGAAAAATAAGTTTAGGTCTGATTTTATGTCAATGCCCTGGAAAATTTGAGATTTAAACAACAACAAAAAACATCAAGACAACATATTTTCGACCTTTGCTCACCTCTACATCCCGCAATCTGTTGAATGTATCGAGAATTTATTACGTCTCATTAAAATTAGATGCGTATATATCGGTTGGACAGATTAGGCTGCAGAAGTTAGCACTAGGTGAAAAAATTAATTTTTTTACAATAATTAAACAATGATGCATTTTTTGTCTAAACCTTTTGCCCAATATTTAACTTAATATTGGACTTGATATAGACTTGGGACACACTTGAAGTATTACTGAACATATTAGGATAATAATATTGTTAAAAAATAAATGTTTCAAGTACAACAAAATTTCTAAAAATTCAGTTGTTTATAAAAAACGTTAAATCTGCATATTTATTATCAACACTAGTTGGCTTAATGATTTCCACACTAAGCAGGGCCTAAGATATAAGAAATTTAGAACTGCACACTTTGCTACACACATTTGACGCACTCAGAGGAAAAACGTGATAAGTCCTTTATGTTTTCACATAGGACTTATCACGTTTTACTTCTGAGTGGCTCATTTATGAAAATTACAAAATTGAGAAGAACTCAAAATCTACCATTCAAAATAGAATTCAATGAAGTCAGGTGTATTCAACAGTCTTTAAAATTATTATTATTATTATTATTATATCATTAATTGAAGAAAATCGTATTTCAAAAATAACTAAAACGCATAACCAGTTTTTAACACATTCGAAGAATGATTAGAATTGTGTGGTTTAATTCTTAAAATTAGATGTTTAATGCTTCTTTATAACAATTTTCTTCGCATATTTTAATTTTATATTCTGTACAATTTTGCGTTATGATTTCTCGTTTTCGAGAAACATAGATATTTAGGCGCAAACAGTCAAATTCGTGATAAGCGATCTCTATATTATATCCGACTTATTTATTCTTTTACGTGATTTGTTTTAACCCAACAAGAACAAGGGAATGAAAATAAAACAAAATCACTAGGTATTGGCTATAGAGATTTAGTTTTTTTTTCTGTCTGTTTTCCGAGAAAGTTGAAAAAAAAATTCTACTACACACTTTTCAATTTAGAACTGCACCCTTTATAAAATCAGAACTGCACACAGTGTGTTGCGTTGCACACTGTTTTAGGCTCTGCGATACTGAGCCATATGCTTTAAAGCGACACTTATAGTGCAATAATAAATGTGTTACTCACTTATTTGCTATTTGTCATATTATTATAATTATTGTAAATATACATAATTATAAATATTGTATGATTAATAATTATTATAAGTTTTATAAATTATTATCAATAATTTTGAATGGTATATGGACAACAAAAACACAAGTTTTTTAGACGGGGCGGGCTATTATTTACTGTACCCGGGAACACAGGTTGCCTTGAACCAGCCACAGGGGGGGGGGGGATTTCCCATGGCTTATGCCATGGAAATTGGTGAAATATTCTAAAATCCGATAAAGTTGACACACTTCTCTGTCGTAAATATACAGCAGGCAACCGCGGGCAAAAACAGACTATTTAGGTTTTGTCATTTTAAATTAAGAGGTAAGGAATATTATTTTAATTAGCTTTGCTTTTATTTACTCGTGTAGTCTGATCAATCCATAGTCTGTAAGAAAAATAATTTGTCATTCATATACATATAACAGGAAATATAATATTGATCTTGTCTTTGATGTTGTGACGTTACTTTCATTTCAAAATGTATTTGTTCTGATTAGACGCATCAATTGACATATGGAAGAATAATCTTTCACGGCCTATATCAGTACAGATTTATGAATTTTTAGCAAATTATTGTGTAAATTGTTTATGAAAACTTGTTTGATATAAGGAATCGTTTTCATAATAATATTATAACGTTACTTTATTTGTTATCTTTGTGTTAATGTGACGCAACTTGACCTAATTATATGAACTATTTACCAATTAAAGTTAATTTTCATGTGATTTTTTAATTTTTGTTTGTCCGCAAACGTTATCGTACTATATATTTTGATAATAATTTTTTTCGGTAAAATCGAAATTAATGCATTTTTTCAGAAAAAATTTGGTGAGCCGGAGTGAGAGCAAAAACATTTTAAACAATCAGCATATATACAACATGGCTACGGTCCTAAATCTGTTAGACCTGAAGAACAAGATCTCTGAGACTGCCGAACATTTCGCTATCCTAATAGCACAGAACGTTCCAGAAACGTTCCCGGGAGGTGTAAAATGTCCGCCAGCTGGGAACGTTCCAATTGAACGTTCCAAACAGAAATTACCGTTATTGTTATTATTATCAATAAATATCGTGTGAACCGTAAGTGATAGGTCAAACTCGATGTCAGTTTATGATATGGATATCATATTATAGATAGTATATGCGGTACTCA
>JAABKJ010011951.1:0-10628 GCA_011634705.1 Andricus grossulariae
TTCATGCCTCTTAATACGTTTTTCACCTCCTCGGTAGTGATAGGTGGGCATTCCTCCTCAGGTGTTATGAGGGCACTACACAGCTCCTTGAAGCTATTTATATTCTTTGAGTGTTCTTTTAGTGGATGCTGGACTTCGTGGACTTCTCTGCAAAATGCCTCGACCTCCTCTGATGTGGGCGGGTGGACGACTGTAACTGGAGGGTCTTGGAAGTGTCGAGATAGCTCAGACAAAAACTGTTTTTTTTTTCTGACCCACCCCTCTCTCCACTCTAGACTTCTCCTAGCGTTAGATAGTACTCGTATTCTAACAACAATATGCTGCCTGATGGTAAGTAGCTTTGACTTCTTGAGTGTGTGATGACTGACCCGCAGTTCACGCGCGAACTGTCGAACCTTTGCAGTGAAAGTCCTACCAGATATTGTGTAGTCAGTCGCACACTGAATGCGAGAAGCGTACTGCCTTGCCCAGCCTATCTTTGTGCTGAGTTGATGCATTCGTATTTTGGTCTAATGATCAACCTATGGTTTCGTTTTGCGGTTTGCATGTGCCAAAGCTCTCGCTGGATTATACACACTACAATTGATAGTCCAGACGTCGGGTTCTTCGGAAAAATCTCTACGAAGATTGTCATCCAGTTCAGCCAGATCTTTGGGCTTGAGAGAAACCTGAATGTTGATATTTCTCCGGCTCCTGAAGCATCGCTCTTCCTCGATTGGATGCTTGCTCGTGGTTGGTCTCAGTGTCGCCTCTCTTTCCCTGTTGTCGGCTTGTTCTGGCTGCGGTTGAGTAGGCGCTCCGCATATATAATCCCTTTTACGGAGTTCCTCGGCACGGTTTCGCACACGTTAATGCGAAAACTGCGAGAGCTCTGGGTGTTTCGCGCACCACAGAGTATGCAGTCGCGCCATGTAACCTTTTCGCTCAGGGCCCATACTGGTATCATAGCACTCCAGCAGGTCATCTCTCAGTCGATCCGTCCACTTAAAAGTAATGAGATTCTGCTGGTCAATCACATTAACTCCGTCTTGATTGGCTCCCCCAACTCTAGGGTAGTCGGCATTGTTGTCCGACCCATTGTCGGGAGCCCTGCGCGTTCCATTTTTTTGAGCAGCACTTACTACAACTCTGTTTGGTGATATCATTGTTGTTTCCACGAGCAGCTAGGGAAAAGGGTGCGTCCATACTTGTAGTGCCCCGCATGCAAGGATAAGGCTGCATACTCTGAGAGGTCACCCGGTATCTCAGAGTCACCATTTGAGACACCTCACCCAGGTGCCATTCAGCTTTCGGCAAGGTTTTCACGCGTCCGATTAGGGGTTATTCCTTCAGAACCATCCCTGGACAATTTTCCGCGACTGTTTATTAATTATTGTTACCATATTCAGCAGAAACCCTTGGTACAGGGACCTCTATCCGCAATCCGAGGACGCGTACGGTGGCTTTGTCATTGGCACTTTGGTTCGATTCCTAAGGAATAAAAACCGAACCGAATGGCCGAATATTAATATTGTACCGAATATTAACCTTAAATGAGTTGTAGAACTAGTATCCTTAACAATAGGGTGATGAGGTTAATACATTTTTTGAGAAGTATCAATATCAGAAAACTTCTGAACACGATCCATATATCCTAACTGTTCATATCCAGTTAGAAATTTATCGTATTCAGAGTACAAACAGAAATCCTTAAGAAAACGATCATGTACCCTTTTTAAGACTAATTTTGCTCTATTCAAAGAATTACCGATACCTATGGAAGGACCGTTCCTAAAAGGAAAACGTAGTATATACTTTCCCGATGGTAAAAGTTGGTGAGTCAATAAGAAATGCTGCTCACAATTCATCTCATTAGATGTTAAAAGAGATTTGATTGTAGGTTTCTCCATCTCCCAGAATCTGAGAAAGTGGTCATGAAGGACTTCCTCGGTTATACTTTGATGAACTGTGAAAGGTGCTGTCTAGCCGGTAGACGGTTTATGGACTTGCACAGAGAGGATACATCCGAAAACGGTATCTTGGGCTTGTTTAAGTCCTGGTGAAGAGGCAGGATTCGAAGATATCTGCTCCTAAAATAATATATATATATAAGTAAAAACTAAAGATTAACAACCACCGCAGGGTCCCACTGGGAGAAACTGTCATCTAAAAAATGACTTTGGTTCCATGTAGGACTGCGGTAAATCCCATTCATGGCCACGTCTCACAACCGTGAGATGGGTGGTCACAGTACACGACGAAATCACAACGACAGGCCGGCGAAACTCTCGTGTGTTTTGGGGACACGAAGCGACCCAAGGATGACAGCTTTCTGCATCCATCTCACAAGTGCCGTGGCATATTTTTGGCACGCGGATATGGCTAAAAATAAGTTTATCAAAGAAAGCAAAAATACGGTGTAACTTATATTACAAAAGATATCATTTCAGTAGTACGCCTTGCGAATACCTTAAAATCAGATTTATTTTGTTTCAATACGTATCTCAATATTATATCTTTTAAAATGTTTGCTCCTGAGAATTAAACTACATTTGGAGGATTGGCCCTCAGTAAAACAAAATATTTAGATTTTTCATTATCGCCCTACCAGACATTTACCCTCGGCGTCAAACCTCCTGATCGAAGGTAGTTAAAAGCAGTAAAAACACGACTAAGCGTAAATCCTAAACGCTCACTCATCCAAACGTTAACCGCGCTCAAATCGAGATTCACCGCGCAGTTACTACCGTCAGTCAATTAAAAATTAAAATACAGATATTCTCACCTTGTTTCCCTTCTCACAGTAACCTTGCAAAAATTGGTGGCAAATAGGAGTGCTCGATGAAACTTTAACATGCAGATATGGGCAAGCATCGCGAGTACAGCAGCCTTCCAAAAAGTACTTGCATGTTGGCATTTTCTCGGGGCCGACATCGTGAGATAGCCCACAAAGATCCAAAATACATTTTCCCTGGAGAAAACTAAATTCATACCAAAATTTTAGTTATGAGAATCTAAAAACATGGCAAAGAAGATTTCATAAAAAATAAAGAAGGAGAATTATTAAAGATTCCCGCCACTGTAGTGATTTGATTGAAATTCGGATAATCGAGAAACCCGGAGGTAAGCCGGTAAGTAGCAAAGCTTATCCAGTAAGTACTGAAGAGTGCCGAAAACTTAAAAATATTATTAAAGAAATAAAAGAAGCAGGAATTTCTACGAATACAAATTCATTATATGCAAGCCCGTCTTTATAGGTTAAAATAGCAAATGGCGAACCTCGAATGGTCGTCGATATCCGTAAATTAAATAGCCAGACTGAACGGATTCACTTTCCGTTGTTAAACCTGGATGTTCACCCAGCAATGTTAAACGGCGCAGAATTGTTTATCACTCTCGATCTTGTGAATGGTTATTTACAGGTTCCGATTGCGAAAGAGGATCGTCATAAAACACCCTATATTACAGCAGATGGAAAAGGGAGGGTATGCTGTGGGCACCTGCTTAAATATAGAGCGTGCCTACAGCAATACCCCCCCCCCCCAGAAGTCATCTGGCGAGAGGCGTCGAGGTGTGGCGTGCAGACCATCTAGTAAGCTGGATAGGAAGCATGCTACTCCGGAGGCGACTCGAAACCAGATGGGGCGAAGGTGTCTAGTCAGGCGAACAGCGCCACGGGGATGCCCACAGGGGGTGCCCTGTCATCCGTCCTATGGTGCATTGCAGTGGACAGCCTCTTTCGTAAGCTAAATAAGGAAGGGTATTATACCCAGGGATACGCGGAAGAATTTGTCATCCTAGCCCAGGGGGTTTATCTGGAAACGTTCATGGGTTTTACAAGGTCGGTGCTCCGTATCGTAGAGCTCTGGTGAAACAACTTAGGGCTCTCGGTAAACCCGGAAAAGACCAGCCAGGTCATTTTCACGAGAAAGTACAAAGTGTCAAAATTTGACGCCCCTGCATTTTGTGTTAACAGGCTGACGATCTCAGACTCGGTTAAATATCTATGAGTGATCCCAGATTGCAAACTGAACTGGGCGAACCATCTTGAGACCCAATGCAGGAAGTTTCTCATGACATTTTGGATTTGCAAAAGAGCTTTGGTTTGACGTGGGGTCTAGGGCTTAAAATGCTTGCATAGCTCTACTCTGATGTCCTTAAACCAAGGCTCCTATACGTGACCGTGGTCTGGTGGCTACGAGTGAAACTCAAAACGATGCAAGACAGTCTGTGGCTATTACAAACGCTAGTGCTTAGGGGTGCTACGGGAGTAATGAGGACTACGCCCACAGCGATGATAGGATTAATGCTGTGTGAAGAACCTCTACATGCTGCGATAACTGCCAGAACGGCTCACGCGATGGGCCGCCTGGCAGGAGCAAATAGATGGACATGGGAGACTAAGACACACTAGGCTCCCAAGTGACATCAGGACACTGCCAATTCTATAAATAAGGCAAACTAAAATAATAAAATGCTTAAACTTCATTTGGACTTTCCGCGTCTGCATACCAAGCAGGGATATGTGGAAAGCTAATGGTAACTCCTTCGAGGGGAAATCTGGTACACAGACGCCTCCAAAGGAGTGGTACGGTCAGGAGTCGGAATCTTTGACAGTGCGGGAAGGAGGGGGATGGGGATCCCGCTTCAGGCGGAGGTCCTGACCGTCCTTCGCTGTGCTGAGACATTATTTGAAGAAAACGCTGCTGGTAGGCAGATTATAATCTACTCGGACAGCCAAGCGACATTAACTGCAGTTGAGGGACCAGAGATAACATAGGAGCTGGTTGGGGAATGCAAAAAGGCATTAAACCAACTTGCAGAAAAGAACAATGTGACTCTTATATGGGTTTCTGATCACACAGGAATCAAGGGCAACGAAAAAAGCGGAACATTTAGCAAAACGTGGCACAGCAAGTAATATATAGGACCGGAGCCGGTACTGGGACGAGCGTCTTGCTGCATCGGGATGGCCATCAAAAGCTGGATCCGGACGAAGCACCGGAAATACTGGGAACAAGTTCAGGGTTACCGACAGGCGAAAGTCATCCTGGTCTATACGTACAGGATGGACAGTGCCAGGGAAATCCTGGGTTTACCCAAGAAAGTCATAAGGACAGAGGTTCAGATGCTTAAAAGGCACAACCACCTGAATTATCACATGTACAAGGTGGGGTACAATCCCACGACAGAGTGCAGGTAATGCGGCAGGGATGATGAAACATCCCTGCATGTCTTATGCCAGTTCCCGACATTAGCTAAGCTCAGGCGAAACCCCCTTAGGGTCCATTTCATGAAACATAAGGAAATTATAACGCGATCAGTGCTTCACACACTGAGCTTCATCAAAAGGTCTGGGGTCAACTGCTGAGAGCGAATAGTTAAGGGTGTGGCACAATAGGTTTTATAGCTTGAGCGCCAGGGGACTACATCGGGGCTCCCATCCCGCATATAAACTAAACTAAACTAAAGAATTATATTATTTTAACTGAGCGTCGATACAAAGCCTTTTTTTAAACATTAAGGAATTAGTCTATAAAAAAATAGACAAAGTGATTAAACACTGAAGTGAAAAGTTTATTTCTAATCCTATTTACAGGGAAGATTATTTGTTGTTGTAACTCGCGTGACTTGTTTCGCGTCTATAATTAAAATAATTATGAATGAATTATTTGTTCATTATAATCCATCGTCCTTTTATATTCGCCAAGGGGCATATATGATATTAATTTTATTTCGTTAGCTTAGTCGGGCGAAATAACCTACTACTCTTTACTTTTTACTTCACGAAACCAAGCAACTTGTATTTTCTGAAAAACGTTTTAACTTAATATTCAAGATAACTGATAAAACACTTAATATCATTTTAAAAATGCAAAACGCAATATATACCTCAAATTTTTACATGATTTTAGAGGTATAATTTTTACGTATATAAGGACACAGAATTCTACATATGAATTCTCGAACTCCGTGACTTTTTTTCATGGCCGCAGCAGTGAAAATAAATCACCGCGCGCATTATTTTATTTCTCATTTTTTGTGACTTTAAGTCTCCGACTTCGTGAAATGAAATCATATTAGGATCCGTGCTTCAAAGTCTCGGACTTTATGATCTAAAAGCATAGAATTCGAGACCTGAGAGTGAAAGGGGCGTAGCACTAAGCTATAGACTAATAAAATCACGGATGCGTCCGAGATCGAAAATCACAAATCCGTGCTTTTGTTTCGCAGTAAAAGCTAGTTATAAAATCAAGGATTAGTTCCTTGAATTAATCTCTCGCGATTTCTCTCCGTGTATAACAAGGAAAAATTTTAGCTGCCATATTTGAAGAATATTTTATTTATCAAACGAAATATGCTCCTTCTAGACACGTAGCATGACACTCCAGGGATACAATTTAGGTTAATTTAAAAAATATCATGACTAATGCTTTTTTTATGTATTTTTGTCTATGACCTTGCCTCGTCTTTCTAACCAACGAGGGACAACGAGGAATTTTGGAACTCTGGGCACGCCAGAGAACTAGGAGTCGCTTGTTGTCGTCTTCAATGTTAAGAATCGAGATTCTAATTTAAACCTGATTCCCGCATTTCTGTTTGCTATCTCCAATAGTACCGAAACCTACCTTGAAATCTTTGGATGCCTCTACAGCCAGTGAAGATGTCCGGTTTACTTCCCTAGACTCTGGGAACGACTACTTCGCCTTGGAGCGAAACCATTGTTTCCACCAGTACTTCTTTTTAAGGAGGAAGCCGTTTCACAAACCAGTTGGACCGAGGTTGCGGTACTGCAGAGAGTATGTCGAGCAAAACTCACAAACCCAGGGCTCTCTTTCGTTCAGCAGACACGTGCCGGAACGGAGTAGTCGCGGCTTTCGCATTTTTATTAATCGAAAATTCAAGTCAAGTAGTAGTAAAATTAGCTTCAGTGATCAAGTTGAAGTTGAGGCAAGGTCAGCTTTTCATAAAACCAATTGAAGCTTAGCATCCTCGTGAATCCCCATGTTTACAGTTTTGATAAATTTTTCGAGCACGTTTTGAGTATTTAAATAAACACGAGGGACACTTCGAGTCTCCAAGGTTATTCTTTCTCGCTATTTGATTTTGGATTTTTAATTTGGAAAAATCAGCTCAATTTACCCTGCTCTTTCTTTCTTCCGATATAAATTCACTGAAATTGAAATTCCATTTTGGTAAATTCTCTCCCCGCTACCGCCATTCTATTGCTGCAATTCCCGACGCCATGTTGGTTCTCGCTTTGGACCCGACTTAACATTTCAGTGTGAATTGTAGCTTTTGAAACGAGAAGGAGAAATAGCAGAAATTTCGCGATCGATCCTATCGACGATAAAGCCTAAAATCTGAAGAAAAAAAATGTTAATTTTCACACATCTATGAGAATATTTTTTATATTTGATAAGTCTAATCATTGAAATTAGTGAAATACTTCCTACTAAAGTCATTTTTTACACATACTGTACAGCATTAACAAGAGAAGGGCGATATTGTCCCGAAAATAAGGGCGGGAGATAGTGCAAAGTGCATTTGCAGTGCATTTTGTCACTTTAAGTTCATGTTTTTCCTGAAAAATCTTAATAATAGCTTTTCTTACATATTCCTAGATTAAAATATTATTTTTGTTCTGTATAATCCTGTATTAAAGTCGTAACTTGCCTGGTTCTGAATGCATCCCTACTTTTAGGATCGCAAAAATGTGAAGATGCAGCTGTAACATCTTCGACACACCTTTCAACAGCTTGAGTGTGATATGGAAGGTGGAAGATATCATCCTTCAACATTTGTGATACATCTTCCAGAAGAAATTGATTCAACTCATTTTCACTGAAGTGCATTGTCAGTGGAGGTTCGGTCACTTTACACTTCTGCCAGTTGATGACGTCAACATAATCTTTAGCTTTAAAATCAAGCTCTCGAACTTCAAACTTTCTTATCACTTTGGAGCTGGATTTTGTGGCAGATAGAATGTGACTAACAGCTTGTTCTCTTACATTGAGCCTTTTATCACACAACATAGCGATGATGATATTTTCAGGACGTGCGGCGTAGGCATTGGTATTAATCACTTTATCGATGACTTGTAAGAGATCATCTTCCAAGTATCTACTTAAAGTTATGCTTCGGCAGAGATTGATTGGAGGATCCTTCAGTTTTGCGTTACATTCAATGTAGAACCACATAGGAGCGTAGACACTTTTCCAGGATCTCGTGATGAGAATCCTGAAAATTCGTCACAGTTTCCAGATGAGACGATTTTGCAACAAATCTTCCCTATTGGGCCTGAATATTGATCAGGACCTAATGTTTTTCCGTCTATTTTTTCGAACATGTGACGTAATCCGAGCTCATTACCATGGAGTTGACAAACCCCCCATTGCAATGATCTCTGTTGATATATCAACTCGTTTCTCAGAAAGATGGTTCAGTTTTGCACGAGAAACATTTCCAGCTCCTGAGGATGATGGCGTTACGTGTCCCAAATAGAGCAATCCGGGCTCCTGAATCAAAGAAATATGCTCCTCCAAATGTGTTTTTTATGAAAAATCCCATCTGATGTTTCTTCCATGAATAAAGTTTTATCCTTTGTGCCATCAAAATACAGCGCTTGTAGTTTTAATCCTGGAGGACACTGCTTTAGCTGCAGGTTTTTGCGATTTTTTTTCTCCCGCCTAACTTTGTTCTTATCAATGAAAAAAGCTTGAAGTTGTGGTAATTGAGAAGAAAGATCGTGTAGAAGAACTGAAGCAAGATTTGCCGAACTTCTATCATATATGCCGTACCTTTCGCAGGCCATTGCAAAAGTGGGAAAATTAACTCTAGTCTGGATGCTTTCTTTCAAGCCGACGGGTATCCATTCATCCTCGTGATCATCACTAATGTCATCTTTATCAGTTCTGTCATTGAAGTCTCAAACAATGTTATTGCCATTTTCATTCTGTATTAAATGAGGGTCACGATTTTCTTCAAATTCTAAATTTTCTCGCTCCACATTATCATTCGATTTTTGACGTTTGTTCTCGATAAGAACTTCATCGTCGCGGGTATCGATCTTACGTTTCGTATCGTATTATAGAGTTTGTTGGGAAATAGACGATATTCGCATTGCTCTTAAGCTGCGTTGATCTGAACGAAAGTCTTTTACCCTTGAAGGAACTTGATTTTCTAAAACACAAATGCAACTCTCTTGACATTTTTAAGCAGCTAAAACGAACAACCGATTTGCTTTACTAAGATACGAAAGCACATTTTTCTTCAATTCAGGTTCTTTTCCATCCCTTCCAAAACTGTTTCGTAAAGTTCGAACTTTATGAGCTTCCTTTCTTATCAAGGCCATAATCCTTTGTCTAGTAAGAATAGGAATCGAGCTTTTTTTCCAAATATCTTCAAGATTTGTTGCTACCACGCTCGATGCGTTAACGAAATTGTTGGTATTGCAAAGGAAGTATTGATACCTCATAAGATCAAGACACGTCGGCAACTTTATATCATTCAGGCTTTTGCAAACTCTTAAAATAGAACATTTTACATCTGAAGTTGAGGCCATTTTCAATAAGCGATACTAAAATAGATTAGAAAACTCTAAATTATGAATTAGGATATATTAACATAAAATTACAAACAACGAAGTCAACTATAACAGTCACAAAAGAAAAAATTCTTACCTATTCAAGCGGAAATAATTCTAGGCAGCAGAAATACATAATACATATTTATATATATTTTTAAGCGTATCGTATTCGCTCGAATTTGCGAGCGAAGCGAGAAAAGTGAGATTTTTATTTTTAATGTTATTTTTCACGATTAAAACTAAAACTACGCGTGCTATAAAAAAGTGATTTATAAAAAAAATTTGGTGTATTTTAGGTGTAGAATTTTTGTTCACTTTTTTTTCGTAGCTTATATCGTTTTTCAGAAATTAAATTTTTTTATTTTTATGATTGTTTTTTACGAACAAAACGAAAACTACGGGTCCTATAAAGAACTGATTATTAACCAATTGTGCAGATCTTTTTTGGGATCACAATTTTTGTCTACTGATCTTTTTTCGTATGTTGCATAGTTTGACCACAAAATGGAATTATTAATTTTTCATTATTCTTTGTACGATCAAAATTTGAATTTTCGTTTTTTTTAGAGAATTTAAAAAGTTATTACGATAATCTTGTACGGCTTCCGAAAGACAACGTTTTTCTTCGCTTGACTTTTTTTCGTATGGGGCGTTGTTTGGCTTAAATAATTTGTGCGGCCTCATGCGTGCAACAAATAGCCGTAAATAAAATTTTTGAATCATAAAAAAATGGTTTTAAACTTTTTGAAAATGTTCTAACTACGTACGGTCGGACGGACGGACAGACGCTATCGCCTAAACTTGATTTTCGACTTCAGGAGATAAAAAAACGTGGAGATCCGTTGAAAAACCGTGATGTCAAATTTCAGACAATTCTAATACTTTCCTCAATGATAAATGATGAGAATTCAAAATGGTAAAAAAGAAATTTCTTTAGGTATCTAAAAAACAGTTTTTCGTATACATTTCTGAAGGGGAATTAAAATGAAAGAATAATAAAGAATGAAATTTGTACTTTATTCTGCAATATCTGAATAAGCAGTCGTGGACAGAGGTACAT
>JAABKJ010011952.1:0-10628 GCA_011634705.1 Andricus grossulariae
AGGCAAATGCGAGTACTTCTAATAAAGTCGGATGCAGCCGCACATTACATATAATCATAATAATAATAATAATCTTAAAAATGTAATATTTTTGCGATAAAGGTTTCTGAATAAAGTAATAATTAATCAAATATATCTCTTATTTAGGGACCAGCCATAAACAACGTTATCACTTTTAGGGGTTTGCGCGAAAAACTTGGATAAGTAACAAGGTGGGAGTGGGGGCGGGGCTCAGTGGATGTAACTTTACGATCTTCAGTAACATTCAGTACGTTTCCTGATGATAAATTTTAACAAGCTTTGCGAATTTTGCGAAAGATGATTTGTCCTGCAACGGTACAGTATGATAATAACTTAATAAGTTTGGAAATCACTTCCATATTTCAGACTTCAAACTCTTTCCCCTCTTTCCCTTTTTTGAAGAATTCATTTTTTATTCTATTTTTAAGAAATTTTTTCCTTTTCACAATTTCTGGGTTTCTTGCCTAAATGCGAACTGAATTAATAGAACCTAATAAGGCAATCCAAATATTTTTGGATGAAAACTCATTCTTTTTCATTAAAAATTCTACTTTTATATTTTCGTCACAGAATTCAGCTTTTTTGGTTAAAAAGTTTTATTATTTAGTTGAAAATTTTATTATTTCGTTGAAAATTTGACTTTTTTAGTTAACAATTTATATACATATATTGTTAAGTTTGTTTTTTTGGTATAAAATCAATCTTCTAGGTTGAAAATCCATCTTTTTGGTTGAAAACTCAACCGCTTGGTTGAATATTAAACTTTTTTCGTCAAAGATTTATTTTTCGTTGAAAATTAATTTCTTCTGTTGAAATTTGAAATATTTTGTGAAAAAATCGATTCCTTTCCTTCTACATTAAGTTTTTAAACTGAAAATTTAATTATACCATTTTCAGTTGAAAATTCAAGTATTTTTGGTTAAAAGTTCATTCTTTTTAATTGAAAAGTCTACGACTATATTTTTGGTGCAGAATGCATCTTGGTTATTTGATCAAATTTTCTATTTAATTGAAAATGTAATTATTTGGCTGAAAATTGACTTTGTTAATTGAAAATTCATATACATATATTGTCAAAAATTTGTTAGTTTTTTTATATAAAATCAATCTCCTTGGTTAGAAATTCATCTTTTTGGTTGAAAATTCAATCGCCTGGTTAAATGTTGAACTCTTTTTGCCAAAAATTCATTTTTGGTTAAAAATAGATTTCTTTTGTCGAAACTCGAACTATTTTGTTATAAAATCGTTTTTTTTTTCCTCTTAAATTAATTTTTTTAACCGAACATTTACTCATACCATTTTCAGTTGAAAATTCAAGTATTTTGTTTGAAAATGCATTCTTTTTGACAGAAAATTGAATTATTTTGGTACAAATGTCATCTTTTTTGGCTACAAATATAAACGTTTGGTTGAAAATGAAACTATTTTGGTTATGGTTCAAACTATTTTTTGAAAATTCGCGTTTTTTTGTTGTTGAGAATTGATTTTTTTAACTCAAAATGTAATTCTTTTTTTTTGTAGAGAATTAATCTTTTTGGTTAAAAATTCATCTTCTTTAGTTGAAAAATCAACTATTTGGTTGAACATTCATGTATTTTTTTCAAAATTGGTATGTTTTAGTAGAAAATTCACAGCATTGGTTGAAAATTCATCCGGTTTAGCTAGAAATGCATCTCTCTTTGATTAAAAATTTGCATTTTTGGTTATATTTGACTGTTTTCTATTTAAGCTAAAATTATTCTTAGAAATATCTACTATTAAATTTTTAATTTTAATTCTTTTTTAAATTTTTTTCAATTATTTTTTTTTGTTGAAGATTCAAAATTTTCGTTGAAAATGCAACTATATTTTAGTTGAAAATTCAAACTTGTTCGTAGAAATTATTCTATTTTGTGAAAAATTCATCTTTTCGTTTAAAAAAATTCACTATTCAATTAAATGTGTATCTTGTTTGGTTAAAATCGCAACTACTTGGTAGAAAGTTGAACTACTTTTTTAAAAATTCATTTTATTTGCGCGTGAAGACCCTGAATATACATCATTAATTTCGAGTCCATGATCCCATTGTACTTTTAAGATACTGAAAAATTAACAGTTTTCTTAATTTTTTTCAAACAATTACACATTTTCTTAAACAATTAAACATTTTTTTAATTATTATATACAATCCTTAGAAAATTTATTTATTTGCACCAAGCAATTAGTTGCTTTCTACTACTGAGTAATGCAAACAGTATTTGGTATATTAGCAGTGTTATTAGCAGTGAATGTTTTCCATCTTTCTCAACCGCCTATTACAAAAACTGTCCAGTAAAACTTAAAAAATGAAGATGCTCATCAGGACCCTACTCATTACAATCCCAGTTTTCACTAATATTCGTGGTAAGTGTGCCCAATATAATAATATACATTCAAAGTTTAAAAAAAACACAAACACCAAATCCGAATCACTTTGTAGACATATTTTTTTCGCCGATCCCCAAGTGGAAATATAATATATAATACTTCACACTATGTATAAACTATATATAATATTTTCGCCTGGGTCAGTAACATATGTATCACCTAATTTCCTCTCAAAAACAACATATTTCATCCCCGCGAGATTCTGCAACTTCAGATGTAAAACCTGCTTAGTTTGAAATAGATTCGGTCATGGTAATAGTTTTCGAATCAAAATAATCTTCATTTTAATTACAGAATTAAATTCTTCGCCGGAACCTTCCAGAGAAGATTCATCCCAGCAACATCATGTTTTGAGAAGACATGAAAATTCGTCTTTTTTCGTAGAAAATTAGTCTTCTTGGTAAAAAATTCAACTTTATAGTTGAAGTTGTATTTATTTTGTGAACAATTCTTCTTTTTGGTAGAAAATTAGTCTTTTTCATTAAAAATTCATCCTTTTTGTGGAGAATTCAATTATTTAGTTGAAAATATAACTGTCTTGTCAAAAGCTCTTCTTTTTAGATTCTAAATTCAACATTTTGGAGGAAGTTTATTTTCTTTATTGACTGAGAACTCTTTCGTGGTTAAAAATTCTACATTGGGATGATAAAATAGATAAGGTGTGTAAATAATTTTCATTTCGTTGCTGTGAAGCGATCTATTGTAGGGCACTCAAATTGAAAATAAAAAGTTTCGCAATATATGATGAAATAAAATCTACACATGATTTTATCTCACTTCTTCTACCTCTCTCATTACCCATTATATATATATGGTAAATTAGTTTTAAAAACCTTACACGTGGAAAAAGTTTTCCGCTGGCCCTGATATCTTATTAGTAAAAAAACAGATTCCAAGGCTCTAAAGGCATTTCATTACATATGTTACCTTGTATTTACTGCCACATCGCAACTCTAATAGTACTGAAGGCTTTCTAGACAAAAAAAATGAAGATCCTCATCAGGACACTGCTTCTCACAATTCCAATTTTTATCAATTTTCGAGGTGAGTGTGCCCACTATAATAGACATTTTAATGTAAATATATGAAATACCACATATTTTTAAAATTGAAAATGTTAAGCTGAAATTCAACATACTGATACACTCTATTAGAATATGCAAAAAAAAATTTTAACCTGAATTATAATATTTGGCGCAATATGATAATAATAACTGGTAGAAATTTTATCGAGATATAAGGAATAAATGTGAGATATAAGAGATAAGGAAAACTGATTTTCAGCATTGTAAGCAACGACATGACTCATACGAAAAATATTCTTAAAAATATTAAAAGCAACTAAGTAGTAATGGTTTTTTCATTACACATTATATATCTTTTTCTTCGAATTTTAAAATACATCTTTTTTATTTTTTTCAACATATATATAAAACATTCTGATAATATAAGAAAATCGCCCTATCAGTTTTATGCGGGCTAAATTATTCTTGAGACCGGGATCATTTTTTTTATTTACCTTCGAAACTTTTTCAAATTTTCAGGCATATTTTAAAAGAGGCGAAAAATTCTATCATTATCCCCTTTCCTCCCCTGCTACCCCTCCACACACATCAAGTATCGCTTCCCCTACATACGCCAACTTCTCCCTCTTCTCACTTACCTCCACATTTCCCCTCAACTTTCCCTCAAATCCCAACACATCTTATACTTCCCCTACCATCATGTCCCCTCACGTTCCCTACTTCCGGTTGCTCTATTCTCCCTTATTTCCTCTCCCATCATGCCCCCTACTTCCTCTCCTCTTGTGAGCTGTGAACTGTGAGTTGTGAGATATGAGTTTTAGGAGAATACTTAATTCGGTTTCTGTAATCTTTTTTTAAACTCAATAATCTTTATTTTTTTTATAGAATCAAATTCTTTGCCGAAACCTTCCGGAACAGGCCCTTCCGGAACAGGCCCATCCTGGCGGGAAGTGCATGTTGTGGAAAGCCATCACCAACATCCAGATCTCAGTCCAGTAACCCTCGATTACATGCACAGACGTATTGAAGTGCCTCTAGGACTGATTAACAATACAATTGAGCCGACAGGCTGTAACGTTGTAGGTCGTCATCATGGTGTTCCAGATCTCACTTATCGGAGTAGTAACGACTTTTTTACCAATGTTATTTCGTATAATGACCCCAGATGTCACATAAGATGCGTCGTATATGTCAAAGAAGATGGAAAAGGAAGTGGAGAACTTTTAGGAGCTAAGCTTCCACCTTCGCCGACTGATCATTTACATTTACCTTTAGGTAAATATGGTTCAAGCTCCTGGTGTACCTAGAACCTAATGGGAGAATTTTGGGAGCTGATTTGCCAACTGGGGAAAAATTATGCTGTCTGACTTTGAAACGTGATTATTCATTGAAGCGCGTCTGTCTAGCTAGCGCTAACAAAATAGAAAATTATTCATAACTTTGAAATGCGATAATTCGGTCAGAAATATATCTAGACATCTGAAATTTAGATGAAGCCATCATTTAAATCTTTTCTTTACATTGAGCCCATAAAACTTTGACTATCTTCACGGGTCATACAGATATGACGATAAATGTCCAAACGTGTCTGCGTCGAATTTCAGTCCGCCAGCATCCCTGCTTAAGTGATCTGAAACTGGACGTTAACATGATCGGACAATTTTAATCGTATCCTGGCAATCCGTAAAGATTTTTCAATTGTTCTTAGCCCAAATTGAAAATAAGATTTCGAAGATCACATCCTATAAATTGCAGATTTTTGCTACAACTTTCCAAGGTCATGCCAGGAGTTGAAGTCGAAGGACAAAATTCAAGAAATTCTTGCACTTTTTTAAAATCTTCTTACATCGTATGTTTTCTTCAAAAGGCCAAAAATATTTCTAATAGGGGTAATTCGACACGCGATTTCTTACGCTTTTTAACAGTTGAGAAAAAAAGTTCATCTCTTCTTTTTTGAACGAGAAATTACGTTTCAAATTCAGCAGTAATTTCTAATAGTACTCGCGCTAGTCGTACCAAGACTTTCCGATGGTAGTGTATATAAATTAATCAATAAAATAAAATAATATAAATTAAACACATAATTGAACTTTGTGTGACAAATTTTTGATTGAAAAATAGCTAACGATAGACACGGACATGAATATAGATTTTTAATTTTCAAATTCGAAAATATTTAACTTTTTAATTTTACTGATATATTGCATGAAATTTAATGAAAATGTTTTTATTTTACAGAATTTGAGCAAATATTTGGAAAAATTCAAGTCAGTTTGAGAGACATATGAGGCTTTCAGAAGTTTCGAAGCAATTAAAAAATATTTCATAGATTTTCGGATATCTTGTCGAGTTTTAGAATATTTTTTAAAAATCTATCAAAATTACACCTAATTTTTTTCATATTCTTAGAAAATTTTTTTATTTTTTTTTTCATTCGCTAAAATCATGCCCACAGACCAAGACAATTTATTTAATCTCCTCAAAGTTTCAAAAGTCTTAGACATTTTCTTTCAAAATCTTCCGAAATCTACGTTTTGTTTACAATCTGTTAGAGTTTCTACAAAATTGAAATTATTTTAAAATCTTTATAAAAACTTCTAAATATCTTTTAAACTTACTCGGTTTTTTTTTAAATTTCGTAATGTCACAATATTGAAAAACTTGGCTTTAAAATCTTCTACACAATTTTTCAAAATTTTATAAGATTATCAAAATTTTTATCAGAAATCTTGAGACAATTTTTTAATTCTCTTGAAACCTCTCAAAATTCCTAAAATCTTTTTTTTCGAAATCTTCGAAAATCTACATTTTTCTTAACTTCCAAGTTTCAAATCATTTTACAATGTTTGAAAAATTTCTAAGCCTTCTAAATAGCTTTCGAAATAATTCGAATTTTCACTTAAATCTTTTTTAAATTCTGAATATTGCGTTAAAATCTTTCAGGTTCTTTTTTGAAAAGTCTCAAAATCTTTTGAAATGTTTCAGAATCTTTTTGAATTCTTCCAAAATTAATTTTTCAAACCAAAAAATGATTTTAAATTTTCCTACGGATCTGAAGAACATTTTTTAATTCTATTGAAACCTTATAAAATTCTTCAAAAGCTTCTTTTTTCGAGATGTTCATAAATATTAACTTTTTTATTTTTTTAAATCTTCACATATTTCAAATTCTTTTAGAATCCTTGAACAATTTATAAACATTCTAAATTTCTTTTAAAATAATTCGCTTCTTTCCTGAAATTTAACAACTCTAAAAAAGCTTTGATTTTTTTCAAAGTCATAAATATTAATTCTCTACAAAAACAAATTTACAGCAAAATACATCAATTTGAAACTGAATTTTTAAATTATGAACTAGAAACGATCAATTTTCAACCAATAATCGACTAGTTTTCTTAGTTAAAAAATAAATTTTTAACAGACGAGTGAAATCTGTAACCCATGTAATAAATGTTTAACCAAGTAATTCAACTTTTAACTAAGCATTTAAATTTTCAACAAAAAAAGATAAATTATCAATGAAAAATTCAATAGGCAAATTTTTAACAAAAAGCGATTCATATTCAACCAAAATTAGAATAGTTAATTCTTCAGTTAAAAAGAATATATTTTCAACAACAAAAAAATGAATTTTTAAGAAAATATTCCAATCTTCATCAGAATAGTAGAATCTTTATCAAAAAGAGTTGAATCCTGAACCAATAATATAAAAAAAAATTTATAAAAATTCATAAGATATATAAAAATGTCGGATTCGGTATTAAAACCGGGAGAAAAAAGGATTTTTTTTTGAAGGGGAAAAAAAGAAAAAGGGGAATAGGGAATATACGAATGTTTTCAATTTGAAATTATCTACATTTGTAAACTTAATTATCATTTCCTTAATTTCCAGTTTGTTCAAGTTTCAATTTTACAATATCAAATTGTCACATCTTATACTTAAAAAAAGCTTCAGTAACTCGGAATCAAAAATTTGTTAAAAGCTTTAAGAGACTGATTTTTAATATATTAAAAATCGCAAATTTTTAATTTATTCTCAAGGTGATCCAAGTCTTCTCGATCCTAACGAATCAAGGTGGTTTATCACTTATGGGGGTGTAGACTTTGAGGTGATGGAAAATCCTGTGACACGAGACATTCTAGATATATACCTCAGGGCTGGTGAGAACATACGTCCAGATACAGAATATCTCAGAACCCATCATGTGGATTGGTACCATGTCCATTCTGCTGGCGTACACTTTTTGATTTTCCTAAAGGATGGTAATCATGTCATAGGAGCTGAGCTTGACCCAGCTTGGATGATGCGAGAGGGTGAACAGTACGAACATCTAAATCCTTTCCGACACCATTAGATGGTTGGTGAATCTCTACTCGGGCGATTCGCGGACGTTAAGCCATTTCGAGTGCGGCTAACACTCGGATGGGTGACCGTTTGCAAGGTACGCCAGACCTGTACCGCTAGGGAAAATTGGAGGAATTTCAGTTGAAAAAACTCCCATCGCAGATGTGTATTTTCCACCCAAGCTCTCTTAAGTAAGCAGAGAGAAGTGGTGGTGGAAATGCACCATCTGGAATTTGAGTTAATTTCCCTCGCTGGACAGGCCTGATGGACGTCTGTGTTGTGAATTCACTGCATTCAACTAATGTCAACATTTGGTAAACGGGCTGTACTCGGGATTATGGTTTTCTGCAGTTTTCCTATCCCCTGGAGGAACTTCCAGGCAAATGCGAGTATTTCTAATAAAGTCGGATGCAGCCGCACATTACATATAATTATAATAATTATTATTATTATAATAATAATAATCTTGAAAATGTAATATTTTTATGATAAGAGTTCCTAAATAAAGTCATAATTAATCAAACATTACTCTTATTTAGGGGCCACCCATAAACAACGTCATCACTTTTAGGGGTATGCGCCAAAAACTTTTTTTGAAGAATTTTTAAGAATTCATTTTTTTTTTAAGAATTTCATTTTGAAGAATTCATTTCTTACCCTCTTTTAAAGAAATTTCTTCCTTTTCCCTATTTCACAATTTCTCGTCTTTTTGCCTAAATACGAACTGAATTAATAGAACCTAATAAGAAAATCCAAATATTTTTGGATAAAAACTTTTTTTTTCCATTGAAAATTGTACTATTATATTTTCGGTACATAATTCAGCGGGTTTAGTTATAAGATTCTACCATTTGGTTGAAAATTTAATTATTTTGTTGAAAATTCGACGGTGTTAGTTGAGAACAAATATACATATATTCTTAAGTTTGTTTTTTTGGTATAAAAATCAATGTTCTTGGTTAAAAATTCATCTTTTCGGTTTAAAACTCAACTGCTTGGTTGAATTCTCCTGTCCAAAATTTATTTTCGGTTGAAAATAGATTTCTTTTGTCGAAAATTATACTATTTTATTAAAAAATCGGTTTTTTTTCCTCTCAAATGAATTTTTTCAACCAAAAATTTACCTATACTATTTTCAGATCAAAATTCAAGTATTTTGTCTAAAAATTCATCCTTTTTGACAGAAAATTCAATTAGTTTGTTACAAATGTCATCTTTTTTGGTTACAAATATGAACGTTTGGTTGAAAATGAGACTGTTTTGGTTATGGTTTAAACTATTTTTTGAAAATGCGTATTTTTTGGTTAAATTCAACTGTTTTTCATTCTAAATAAATATTTTTGGTTGAAAATTTGAATATTTGGTAGAAAATGTGATTTTTTTTTGTTGAGAATTAATTTCTTAATCTCAAAATTTAATTCTTTTTTTTGAAAAAATTAACCTTTTTGTTAAAAATTCATCTTTTTTAGTTAAAAAATCAACTATTTGGTTGAAAATTCATGCATTTTATTGAAAATTGAAACTTGTTGGTAAAAATTATTCTATTTCGTGACAAATTAATCTTTTTGTTTGAAAAATTAACTATTTATTAGAAAGTGTATCTTTTTTTGTTAAATCCCCAACTACTTGGTAGAAAGTTTTACTATTTTGTTAAAAATTCATTTTATTTGCGCATGAAGACCCTGAATAGGTATACATAATTAATTTCGAGTGCATTAATCCATTTTACTTTTAAGAGACTGAAAAACTATCATTTTTCTTCAATTTTTTAAAACAATTACACATTTTGTTAATCAATTAAACATTTTTTTAATTATTATATACAATCCTTAGAAAATGTATTCATTTGCATCAAGCAATCAGTTGCTTTCTACTACTGAGTAATGCGATCAGCGTTTGGTATATTAGCAGTATCATTAGCAGTGGATATATTCCATATTTCTCAGTCACCTATTACGAAAACTGTTCAGTGAAACTTAAAAAATGAAGCTGCTCATCAGGACGCTACTCATTATAATCGCAGTTTGCACTGATTTTTGTGGTAAGTGTGCCCAATATAATAATATATAATTAGAGTTTGAAAAAGTACGCGAACCTCAAATTCGAATAAATTATTCGACATTTTTTTTCGCCAATCGGTAAAATATGGATCACCTAATTTCCTCTGAAAGCAACATAACATTCCCGAGAGATTCTGAAACTTCAAGTGTAGATTCTGCTTAGTTTGAAATGAATTCGGTCACGATAATGTTTTTCGAATCAAAATAATCTTTATTTTTTTTCACAGAATTAAATTCTTCGCCGGAACCTTCCGGAGAAGGTTCATCCTAGCAACATCATGTTTTGAAAAGTCCTTACAAACCTTTACCCAAACGACTCAGATCAGTATGTATCAACTATATAAACACGTAAATTAAGGTTACTCTAACAGTAAATAACAATAAAATTATACCGACCATTTGTGCCGTTTTTGATGATCATCTAGGGGTTCCTGATCTTAGTCATCGGAGAAGTAAGAACTATGTAACCCGTGCTCTGATTAGATATGACATAACATGTGTGGTATATATTAAAAAAAATGAACGAGGTGGATAAGTTTTGGGAGCTAAGCTTCCACCAGCGCCCACAGATCATTTCCAAATAGGTAAATGAATATAGCATAAGTTTTTTGTATTATAATTTTTGTGTGCCTAGAACCTAATGGGAGAATTTCGGGAGCTGAGTTTGTACCTATGATAAAATAATTCATTACTCATTATTATTATTATTATATCATTAGGCCGTTTCCCTTTCGGGGTAGGCGTGAATTGCTCGGTTGTAAAGTAGTGATG
>JAABKJ010011954.1:0-10627 GCA_011634705.1 Andricus grossulariae
CCTGACTAGGATTACAAAGTCATCCGCATATCCCTGAGTATAATACCCCTCTTTATTTAGCCTTCGAAGGAGGCCGTTTACAACATGGCAACACAGGAAGGGCGACAGGATACCCGCACGTGGGCATTCCCTTGCAGCCCAGAGCATACCACATTTTTCCAACTACTGCTCCAATTTTGCAACAACAGCATGAAGCGCAGTTTCTACCAAACAGCCTGCCTGAATAGCATGCCGTCCTCTATGCAGCAGGAAGGCAAGTGCACCTCATCCCTAATGTATCTCTTGACCAGCTTCTCCAACGTCTTCAGGATGAAAGACGTTAGGGTGATTGGTCGGAAATCTTTTAAAGCATTGTTACCCTCCCTCCCAAGTTTGGGTATGAAGGCCACTCTGCCATCGTTCCATGCCAATGGCACATGTTTAAGGGCTATACTTGCCCTAAATAATTTCGTCAGAGGAGGGACAGCTAAATCCATGCCTTTTTGTGAAAGCGCTGGATAAATGCCATCCTCCCTAATTGATGTAAAAGGACAGAAGGACCCTACGGTTTATTCCACCTTCTTGTAATCAGCGAGCTTAGCGGCGAAATTCAAGTCGGTCCTCTCCACCTCTTCACCTCTTATCCCAGTCTGAAGAAAATTTAGTTTTATTTGCCGCATTGCACAACATTCTTTTCTTTCTTCAATGAAGTTTCTCCAGGTGGGTAATCCACCATTCTGCTCTTCTCCTAGAATTAATTGTACTTGTAGGGCAATTGTTCTTATATGATGTAGCCAGAGCCCTGCGCAAAAAATCCGCGGCGTGCTTCAACTTATCAATGGTGCCATAACTTGCGGGAAATCACTGAAAACCACGGTTTTCCTAGGGTTAGTCGAAACACGATATATTTGTGGTCCGAGAGAGACTCACCTTAATAACGGAGAGACCTTTAGAGCAGAGTTTAGGCACCAACGTCGCATCCATATCCCTGGCGGCTATGCATGCCCTTGCCGCTTTTTCTCGTGGCCCCTTATATATGCATCTTCATCCTGTAAAGCCACTAATCCTTTCCCTGTATGGCCAGGGTGCTTGGATTAGGGCAATTTCTGTCTGCATCACTGACAAGCGGCTGGCCAGAACCGCCGAGGCATCTTCGCTGTCATGCAGATTAATCTGTATCATTGTGATTCCCGTCTCAGCCATCAAAAGTCGAGTTCAGAGCTCCTAGATTGGGACGGTAATCCAGAGCAACAATGACTGCGGAAATTCGCAATGCTCGTAGTGGACTGCAGCTTGATGAGCCTTCCACCACTTGCAGTGGGTTAGAAGAGCGTCTCGTGACGGGCCTCTAATCATTATTTTTGTTTCGTTTTTCGTGTTTCATTCAATTATCTCACGAGAAGCTAGGGAAATTGGAAACACCCTCTGCAAAGCCCATCTTGCAGGGGGTGTGTCTAAATACTATGAGATGCGACCTCATGTCTCAAAGTTCCCGTTAGGGCACCTTCTTTGAGACCCCGGCCTGTACGCTTCGGCTGAGGGGGCAGGCCAGGATGTTCTAGGATTTGTTAACCCTGGTATCATTCAGCCTTTGACACGAAGATTACATCGTAGCTTGAGAGCACGAGAAATCGCGCTGTTGATAAACTTGGAGGCTTCGTTATTACCCGCTGGAATGATCACACATTAGTTCAAGTCCCACTTACTATAGTCCGTCTGTTCCCCAGGGTAGCTACACCTCGAAATGTAGCCTCTCTGGTTCACCAATCCAGATCTATAGTACGAGGAGAGCCATAAACTCTCCCACCCATTACAAGGTCCCGCGATCCATACGGAGAGAAAAAATGGCCTTGAAATCTTTCAGATTTTATTTAGCCATGTTTAGCAATATTTTGAATTGGTTGAGAATATTTTTAAAATTTCCTCAAAAATTAATTTTTCAAAATGTAAAATCATTTTAATTAAAAAAAATTATAATTATTTTTTGTTCGAAGTTTCTAAAAATCTACAGTCTGTGAACATTTCTTTGAAATATTTTCAACATTTTAATTATTTTCTGAACTTTTTTAAATTTTGAAAACTTTGAAATACTTTTTAAAATACCATATGTATGTGTGTTTTTCAGTGTGTGTGTGTGTGATAGTTTCGTAACAAAATTATCTTCTTTCAACATGGCATACATTTCAATGCCGAAATCATTCTATCTTGACCCACTTCAAAAAACAAACACGTTTTGAGAAAATCGCTTCACAGAAGAAAAATGATGATTCGCGCATATATATTATTCTTTAAATAATAATATATTAGGCGCGCGCGTACGCGCGTGCATATCGTGGTCTCTTAATGCAACAAAACGTTATTATAAAAGTAAAATATTTTATTTAATTTATTTAAAATATTTTTTAATTTGAAAAATGAAGGAAAGATTGATGACTTTTCGTTTTTAAACTAACTTCATTTTTTGCATATCGATTTTGTGTTACCGTATGACTAGGTTCAGCAATACAAATTTGATCAGTTTCAAGAACGTTTTTGTTTGTAATAGGGGATCATTTTGTAATTCTGCAATTAATTTCGAAAAAAACATCTATTAAACAAGTGGATACCCTGAACTTTCTTCTGAAAGATATAAAGCCATAAATTTTAAACAATTAGTCAAAGACACGTTGCCGGAAGCGATTTACACCAGTCTCTAGAAACTTCTTGATAACTGAACTGAGCCCTGACGATCCAAGGAAAGCAAAAGCTTGCGCCTTAGACAGGAACTGTTTTTCTACATTTTTGTGAACATTTCCGTGCATTTTATTTTCGAGTAGCTGTTGGTGGAATTTTTCATCTTCTGCTTTTTTTACTTCGGCTTCCAGAAGTAAAGCATCTAGATAGTGTATTGCACTTTTCTTACTTCTGATGTTAAAATTCAGGCTAAGGGTCTCAGCCGCCTTCACGGCGGCTTTGTAAAGAAACGCGTCTTTGTCAATTATCTCGTGATTCCTGGCTACTTCTAGGGGGTGATCTTTTCCATTTGCAACGATGTGAGCTGCATTTAGAACAATTCGGTTATGAATGGAGATTCAGAAGTCCGCGTCCGCCCTGATGGCGTGATATGTATGATCGCGAATCAGATGCATTGATGTGCAAGCTTTTATGCATATGCATCATCTTACGTGCAGTGATATCAAGAGCTATAAGCTCGTTCTTTGTCCGTTCAACCACCCCAAGCGAGTAGAGTAGAACCGGAATGGCAAGCATGTTAATCGCAGTTACATTGTTTACCGCCAAAAGATTTGAAGACCAAATCTGCTAAAGAAAGTGCCTGTATCTGCTTCGGAGAGACTTCTTCACTGATGTTACGTACTGAATGCCGCTCTAACGCATGCCCAGGTATGTATAGATCCATTCAGGGTTAATATGTCCAATAACAGTTATATCCACAAGCTCAGGGTCCTTGGGAAAGCCAACTGTCTTTCCTTTCTTCAGATAAATTTGGGCACATTTATCCAATGCAGAGTTCATCCCAATCTCTCATGTGTACTCTTTGGCTTGAAGTTTGCTTTTACCAGAGGCATAGATCTTCAGATCGTCCATCTAAAATACATGAGTGACCTTATGCTAGCGTTCCTTAGTGTCACCACCGTGGTATTCAGAAGAATTCCGTAGTGCGAGAGATAGAGACAGAAGTGTTAGGCAAAAAAGCAAAGGGCTCATGTATCGCCCAGAAAGACGCTCCTCTGGAAGGTGACGTTGTTCGTTTTCACACGATAATTTCCAGATGATTTAGTAAATCTAGTTTTCGAAAGGGGCATCAATCTCTCTATGCATCTCACTATGTGTGGATGCACCTTCATGCTTTCCAATGGACAGATGATAAGTCAATTAGCAGGTTCTTTAGGCATCCTTTACACCTTTTTTCGAGCCACGCTGTTCGTACACCTCTTGCTACATAGGCTCAATTCTTCAAACAATTCTGCTGTTTAGGACAGCTGTAAAGATGTTATAAGTGTGTTCAAAAAAGTTATTGTCCTGCAATTCTCTGGGTTGTACAAGTTGCCTTTTTTTGGTAGGAGTATAGTGCGTTCTAGCACTATACACCAGAAGTTCTTGATACCATCCAGCCTTCAGCGGAAAAGTATTACGTGCCTCTAAGTGTTTTTCTCACCTCTTCGGCAGTGATTGATGGACATTTCTCCCCGAATGTTATGAAGCTGTCGCAAAACTCGTGGAAGCGGATGATATGACAGTCACACAATTGACGAACATCCAAGATCTCTCTGCCTCCAAGCTTGCCTGGCAGAACTATCTCTCTACAGTTGTCCTTTCATGGTGCATTCGGTGTTTAGGCATTTTCACGCGGATGATTCTGTTGAACCTCTCTACGTCTGTCATGTATCAGGTGACCAAACCAAGAAAATATGTTAGGAGAGGAATGACATAAGTTTTTATTGCCTTTGTGATGTTCTTTGCACTAAGGCCAGATGCCAGAATCAGATTAGGGCTACCCAACAATGCAGCCTCAAGCACTCAATCCACACCCATCGCTTTTCAGTTCTTAGCCCACTTTAGGATACGAGTTATATCGGAAGCTGAGATGTATATACTATTCATCCCAGGCAACCGTGCAACTCTGTTCTTTTCTAAACGGAGCCGCTTCGTATCCAGGTGACTTGACCTATGAGTACCTCAGATGCTCGACCAATTTATGGCCATTTCCTCGGCCCTAGGTGGTTCAAAATAATTCTGAGTCGTGTTATTGTTATTTGCAAGGCCACGCTAGAAATGTTTCTCGTCTGCCAAAAAAGTCCTATCATCATTATTTCTCGTGATCGCTGTCTTAAATCGTCACAGTCGCGCTGACAGAACCATAAGCCTATGCTTAAGATAGTCAATTACTTTGTCCAGGTTCGTAGATGTTTTTAAACTGATGTTATATTGGCAAAGGATATTATCCGCGTGGCGAGTCAGGCTTTAAGACCGATCGCCCTTTCAAATTTGGTGCAACCGTACAAGCTTTGCTCTCATTTTACTAATCTCGCCCTCAAGTCGAAACTTTCATGGAGGATCTCACATCTTTCTTGGGGAATAGTTGTTAGAAGCCTGGCCTAATACACGCCACCGCAGCGCAAATGCAAGAGTCTGCACCTGCAGGAAGCTCATATCCTGCTGCAAGAACAGAGGCAGTATCTCGGTATTGAAGCCGTGAACTGACTGGCGAAGGTCCTTATGGACCCTGACGGGTCCCCCCGTGCCATTACCCGAATGTGACATCTGATCAAGTCTCTATACATTTCTCGCGTCCACATAATCCTCTTTTTTGCCTGCGTACCCTAGAGTTGCTGCCGGAATTCATTCTCATCCTCAGATCTTATTCAGTTGATGGTTCTTCCAGGAAGGAGGTTCCCGTCTATTATCTGACGCCTTCGTTGTTTAATGTGTCCTGAGTTACTGTCTTTATTTCTGGGAAATTCGTTTCGCAAGACTGCTGCTACACAGGTCGCTAAATAATCTCTCCAGCAATCACCCTAGGCGAAGTGCTTCACAGACTCACTATGTAATGCTCTTCACTCGGATTCATTAGTATCCTTGGTCTTTCGTGCCAGGCGTCATTCACTTCACTGAAACTTTTCATCAGGCATTTATTATAAACTATTTGTTGCCAAACTTCCTGTCTTGGTATATCTTTTCAGCTTTCTTTACGTCCATGCGTTTCCTCATGCAAGCTCTTGTGTTTCTATAGCTTTTTAAATCTTTCCGAATCAGGGTCTCAGTCACACATTCTAACTAATCTATGCTCGGTCTGCCTCTGCGTATGCTGCCATTTACTTTACCTCAATATGCTTGTTTTTTCAGTGGTTCACTATTAATTCTCTCAACATGCCCAAAGGATATCAATGAATTTCTTTCACAATTGTCAACCAGTGCCTCCTTCACACTAAATTCTGTGAGGATTCTCTCTTTAGTGACTTTGTTCATAAGAGTTTCACCTATTCCATTTTAGGTTTATTTGTTATATTTTCACTTCTGGCAATGGCTACCATACGGCCAATAACCCTCCTACCATCGTTTATGCGCCTGTCTGTCTCTCCATCAATCGTTTCGTCAGTAATTAATAAACTACAGAAGTATGAGTACTTATCAACTTGTTCTATCCTCTCATCATCTAAGACAATGTTTCATACTGTTTTTGTACTCTTTCCTTCAAACAAAATAATTTTTGTTGTATCCAAGTTAATTTTAAAACTCATGTTCTTCTTGCAAGTATTCAGTCTGCTCAACATCCTGTCCAAGCCTTTGTTTGAGTATGCCATAACAGCCCCATCATTTTCGAATGCTAAGATAACTCTAATGTAAACGGCTTTCGTCCAGTGGTCATTTATACAACGTAACAAATAGGTTCGAGAACAAAATTGTACTTCATATGGATTCCATGTAATTTTTCAAACAAGGATTGTTTAAACAATAGAAAAGTTGATTTGTTTTTTCATTCCATTTTCATTTCTTGTATTTTATTTCTTTTTTTCAAGAAGTACTCTTAAGGTACACTACATTAGGTGTTTAAATAATATTAGTTTTTTCCTCATATGATGTATCCTATATATAAGTCTCCTAATATCTCCTTTGTTTGAATAAAGTGACAGATCTTGCACAATCGCTTTCTGATATATATATATATTTTTTAAATTTGTATGTTTACTATTTTTGACATTCTTTGATTAATGTATACAGTGCTGAATACCCAAAATTATAGTATGTAACGTGAAAGTTTAGTAAATTTACAGTAAGAAATTTTAATGATTTTCAAAAAGCTAAAGTATTTGACGTGATTCTAAGGGATTCCAAGACATTTTAGAGGATTCCCAGATATTTCAAAGGATTAAAAAAGAATTTTAACGAATTTCGCGGAAATTTATAAGATTTGAAAGTATTTCAGTAATTATGAAGTCCCTCAATAAGGTATACAAATTAGTGTTCCAGGATTTTAAAGGATTTTTTAATATTTTAATATAATTGCAAAGAATTTATCCCCAATATTGAGGTATTTCAAAGAAGTTCCAGCCTTTAAAGATATTATAAAACATTTCAAGACATTTTCGAAGATTTCAAAGAATTTTAAAGACTTTAGAATATTTTACAAACGAGAAGAGTTCTCAAAGATTCCATGGAATTTTAAAAGATTTTAAGAATTTTGAGAAGAAAGGTTATAATATGGAAAGAATGAAAAATAGGAATGTTTAGTAGAATAACGTGATGGCGTATCATTCTTAAATCTGTTGAAACTATAAGTAGGTTATATTGTTACAGAGTAAACCTTGTAGCATGCCTCCAATTTAAAAACATTGCCGTTTGACTGTTTGAACGAAATGAAGGAAAATAAGAATTTCTTACGATGTTAAAATAACAGAAGATCAAGGCAATCAAAATGTAATATACACATTCAAGGTCCTCATTCGCTACTTTTCAAGAGACTTCTGTTTTGAGTGTTGAACATATTTTTCGCTTGTACATTTTTTTAATTTTCCATAGACAATTGCAATTATTGGGCAAACTTTGTAAAAATTATTTGACTGAAATATGGATGAACTTGGGTATCTGAAGAGCTTTATTTCTATTTTACAGTCTTTTTTCTTATGCAAAGATACTTTATTGCCTCTGAATTAAAATTGTTAAAATTTAACTAATTTCGGGTGAAACTTCACAGATTTGATTAGCGAAAAGAGGGCCACTCAAGATTACTAAAAAATTACTAATTCGAGTAGTCGAGATATTTCCTAATTCAATAGTCATGAAACAACTAATTGCTTGGTAGAAATATATGAACTTATATAGGACTGCATCGAATAATTAAGAATTTACCACCCCCCTTATGTGAGACAGCATTTTTTGATATTTTTATAAATAAAGCAAAAGTATATATAGTATATATAGTATTTTTATTTACTTCGCTCTGTTCAAAGAATACAAGATCGATTGAATTACGTTTTTTTTCGGGAAAAGTACATAATTTTATATAAGCATCGGTTTTTTTATCAGATCCATAGGGGATTATGGTACACTGTGGCTGAATTCCGAACCTTTTCGAGATCTACACCCAAATCTTTCCATTTTTTTTCGAAAATTAAAAACGTGCATAATATTACACAAAATAAAAATAATTTCAGAAAACTTGTCCATGAAGTTGAATATTGATCCTCTATCCAAAATTGTCGAATTAAATCAGATGTGGATCTCGTAAATGTTTAACGATGAGAAAACTTCTGGAATTTGTATTTCTATCAGAAATACCCAGCGTAGACATTTTTATCTGACATTTCTACGGAGGCGCGGGTTTCTGTACCTTCTATATGATAAAGTTCATAAGGATGTTTTAGATAAAAAAAATTGAAGTAGTACATTTTTAGAAGTGCCATCGTGAAAATGTACAGTTGTTACTGTACATTTCCAGGACGCCACTTCTAAGAATACACTATTCCAATTTTTTGATCGGACAAATCCTTATAAATATTCTCATATAGGAGGTGCACAAACCCGCGCTTTTGTACGATTGTCAGATGGAAATGTATAAACTCAATATTCCCGATAGAAATACAAATTTCGGAAGTTTTCTAATCTTTACACATTTACGAGATCTGCATCAAATCGCATCCGGCAATTTTGGATACAGGATCAATATCCAATTTCATGGACAAATGTTATGAAATTATTTGTATTTGATGTACTATTATTCACATTGTGAATTTTTGGGTAAAAAACGGAAAGATTTGGTTTCGGATTTTGCAAAGTTTCAGTAATGCATTTTTGAAAGTGCCCTCCTATAAATGTGCAGTAACGGATGTTGGTATAATAAAACTCACTCAATGGGTAGGCATTTTAGGCTTCCCGAGATCTGCAGCCACATTGTGTCCATCTGTCATTCGTATAAAAATGAACGTCTGTTCAACAAACTGTAGATATAAAATTCATTGAGGAAATATATTATGTACGAACTCAAGGACGCCTTCATGGACCTCAGAGACATCCGATAATTTTACAGTAACGTGGCTATTCAGAAAAACATCAATTACAGGAGCATTATGTGGACGTGGCACTTGAAAATATTGAGTATTCTTCCTACGCCTACTGCTTCTATCCAGATCCTCCTGCACCTATATTTTCAAGAAGAAACCTTAGTCTTATTAAAAGTTTTTGCACATTTTGAGAATGCGCAATCTTTCTTATAAATATCAATGAATAACAATGTTTTACTCACATTTCAAATAAGAGAAAGCCAGAAATCTAAGTAGTAGAATACCAATTGCTATCTTCATTCTTCTATCTGGATACTTAATGATGGAGAATTATAAAACTCATATTCGAAGAACTCATTGAAAGAGACTACGCAATATTTGAAATGTCTTTACTGATATGTATGCTTACGAATATTCGATTACTTAGCTATATTTATTCTACAATATCCATATCTATAGTCAACCTTCAGTTTTTATGATAATTGACTTTTGAAGAATTCTCTAAGTATAGTATTTTTCTCAAATTGTAAACCACAAACCGGCTTTTGTTAAGGTCCGAATAATTCACTGCCCCCCCCCCTTCCCATGTTAACCAATGTTTGCCGACTGGATTTTCTTCGTGGATTTGTTTTGGGCTTATCCAAAAACCATGAAAAGATTTTTATATCAAACAAAAACAGTTGAATTGAACCAAAAAAGACGAGTTTTCGACAAAATACTATAATGCTCAACCAAAACAGAATTAATTTTCAACCATACAGTTTCATCTACAACCAAAAAATACAAAATTTCTACCAGAAGAGATAAATTTTCAAATCAAAAAGACGAATTTTCAACAAGAGATACATTTTCAACCAAAAAAGATTTTTCAGTCAATAAAGAATAAATTATTCCAAAATTTAAATTTTTCAATTCAAAAATGCAAGCTTTCTACAAAACAGTTAAATTTCGATAACAAAGATGAATTTTCAACTAAGTAGATTGCTTTTCTACTGAAAAAGAAGAATTCTCAACAAGATATGTAACTTTTGAACCACATAGTTAAATTTTTAAGTGAACAGACGAGTTTTGTTCAGAGCAGTTGAATTTTCAACACGAAAATATCCAGGTGATATGACGATTCTTCAACCAAAAAATATTTTTGTTTGAAATCAAAAACAGTCGTTCAACAAAAAAGACGAAATTTCAACAAAATAAATAAATCCTCAACAAAAACAGGTTAATTTTTGAACAAACAGTTGCATTTTCAATCAAGATGAGTTTTCTAACAAAAAAACGAATTTTCAACCAAATACTGTAATTTTCATCAAAATAGTTAAATTATTAACCATAAAGGTGAACCTTCAAGGAACGAATTTCTTACAAAGTACTTCAACTTTCAACAAAGCAGTTGAATTTTGAAGCAAAAAAAATATATATTTGACTGAATAGTAAGATTTTCAACCCAAAAGAGGAAATGTAATTAAACCTTTAGTTATAAAAATGAATACCTTAAGAAGATAAAAGAGTAGCTTTCTTCCTTATCTCAAAATTCTTTGTGATCATCAAATGTAATCTACAGTTAATTAGGGAAGTGCAAAATTTTTACAAACCCGAGAGGGAGAGGGAGAGGGAGAGGGAGAGGGAGAAGGAGAGGGAGAGGGAGAGGT
>JAABKJ010011955.1:0-10627 GCA_011634705.1 Andricus grossulariae
TGTTACAAAATGTATATGATGAAGAAAGACCAGTTACAGAAGTGGAAAACATAACCTGTATTCTACTTACGTGACATGGACGGAATTGAAACATTTTTATTATGATGACAAGAATGTTGACAATTATGAACAATCCGTTATTGGTGGATGTTCTTTAATGGAAAAGATTATGTACTTTTTGTATCTACTCCACTCGTGAACAGGCAAAAGTATTTCATTAAATAAAATAAAAACAATTTTGGGCAGCACTCCGCATTGCTAGGGTGTCTGCCCAGGAGTTACGGCCAAACAGAAAATAACCCTCACATGAGTAGGAGGATTTACCTCTTTTGTGTGTAGGTGGGAGTAAAGACAGGCGCGGGAGGGTTTTGAAAATTTGAAATTATTTGTATTCATTAGTTAAAATGATAAGACTATGGTATACGCCACTTAAAAGCGTAGGTTCTGATCTTTTGTTGGCAGTATTATTATGCCTAATGATGTGGAACATTTCCTTAAATGTACGTTTATAATAATATCGTTTGTTACTTATAATCTTAGCTTTTGTAAAGTAAAAATTGTGGTCATAGGTATGTGAATGATGTACTAAAGTGGTGCCTCTAGAGTTGTTTTTAAATAATTTTTGTGTTCTCTTAGCCTACCTATAAAATACCGTTCATTTTGTTCGATGTATACGCGTCCACATTCAAAAGGAACTAAATAAACTATATGAGTTCTGATTTCAACAGGAATCATATCTTCAAATTTAGTAAAACACTGAAAAGGATCTTTTTCATATTTTAATGTGACAAGTAAATTAAACTCTCTAAAAATCCTTTTATAAAATCAAGCGAGTTCGTTGACAAAAGGTAGAACTATAATATTGTCTAGTGGAAAACCTGATGAATCGTCTAACGTTAAGTGGGAAGGATTGGAATTTTTATTGTTTAAGTAGTCTAATCTTTTGTTAATGTATTTCTTATAAAAATTTGTTGGATAATCATTTGACCTGAGAGTGCGTTTAACTATAAAAAAAAAATTTTTTTTCAACCTTATATCGAATAATGACACGGCCCTGTCTACTGAACTATTTATTACCGAGATTTTATCTTTGAAAGCTATATTAGAATTGAAATTTGTATACCTGCCAGACCAGGAATCTTTCCTATGCCA
The DNA here is from genome assembly GCA_011634705.1 of Andricus grossulariae. Lineage (NCBI taxonomy): Eukaryota > Metazoa > Arthropoda > Insecta > Hymenoptera > Cynipidae > Andricus > Andricus grossulariae. Next base: position 1,153 of record JAABKJ010011955.1, read on the forward strand.
ATTGGTGTTGATAGTATTGTTAGACCTGATTAATGTGATGCCTACAAAATTAATTTTTTTGTTGTTCTCTATTTCTCTTGTGAATTGAATGCGTGGGTGTTAAGCATTGAACTTATTAAGTAGTTCATTCATGTTGTCTGCATGTAAGCAGGTAAGCACATCATCGACATAGCGATAGTAAAACAGAAGTTTAAGAGGTAAGTTTTTTATAATATGCCTTTCGAGACTCTCCATCACAAGGTCCGATATTATACCAGATAAGGGGGACCCCATAGGGGTTCCAAAAATGGGTTGTAAGAATTCATCTCGAAACATGCAGTATGCATTATCCAAACAGAATTGCACCAATTCAAGAAATTGTGCAATGGGAATTTTATTGTACTCTCTGATTTTGAACCAGTTGATTGTAATGTTTTTCAATACTAATTCTTTAGGTATGTTGGTAAAAAGTGATTTTACATCAAGTGAAACTATTTTAATTTTTCTTGGAATATGAACGTTTTTTATTTTATCAATCAAGTCCCAACTATTTTTGACACTAGACTCAGAATTACGTATAATTTGTTGTATCGATTGTGCTACATAGTTAGAAAGATAATAAATAGTGGACCCTATGAAAGAGGTGACTTGATTGATAAAATAAAAAAAGTTCATATTCCAAGAAAACACAAAATAGTTCCACTGGATGTAAAATCACTGTTTACCAACATACATGAAGAATTAGTATTGAAAAACATTAAAATTAACTGGTTCAAAATCGGACAGTATACTAACATTAGTGTTGCGCAATTTCATGAATTGGTGGAATTCTGTTTGAATAATGCATACTGCATGTTTCAAAATGAATTCTTCCAACAAATTTTTGGAACCCCTATGGGGTCCCCCTTATCTGGTATAATATCGGACCTTGTGATGGAGAGCCTCGAGAGTCACATTATAATAAACTTACCTTTTAAACTTCTCTTTTACTATTGCTATGCCAATGAATTACTTAATATTTTCAATGCTTACCACCCACGCATTGAATTCGCAATTGAAATAGATAACAACAGAATTAATGTTTTAGACATCACATTAATAAGGTCTAACAATACTATTATCACCAATTGGCATAGGAGAGATTTTTTGTCTGGCAGGTATATAAATTTCAATTTTAATATAGCTTTCAAAGATAAAAACAAAATTTAAAGATTGTTGAACGTACTCTCAGATCAAATGATTATCCAACACATTTTTATAAGAAATACATTAACAAAAAATTAGACTACTTAAACAATAAGAATTCCAGTTTTTCCTACTTCAAGTTAAACGATTCATCAGGTTTTCCACTAGACAAGATTATAGCTCTACCTTTTGTCAACGAACTTGCTAGATTTTATAAAAGGATGTTTAGAGAGTTTAATTTACTCGTGACATTTAAATATTAAAAAGAAGAGCGTGGACGCGTATACATAGGACAAACCGAGTGGTATTTTAAAGATAGGCTAAGAGAACACAAAAATGACTGTAGAAACGACTCTAGAGGTACCGCTTTAGTACAACATTCACATACCCATGACCACAATTTTGACTTTACGACAGCTAAGATTATGAGTAAAGAACGTTATTATTATAAACGTACATTTGAGGAAATGTTCCACATCATCAAGCATAATAATACTGTCGAAAAAAATGCAGACCGACACTACATTGACAACCTACATTAAAGAATGAAGTTTCGTTGCCTTTCGGCCCCCACGAGACGTTGGAAAGGCGTAGGGGTGTGAAAAAAATCATTTCTGTGATTCATACTTCTTCCAGAAAATCTTCTGTTCAAGGTCAGAATCATAATTATATTCGAAAATTCCCCGTTTGAAGTCATAATTATACTTTATTATAATTTTTTTTCAATCCAGGTGTAACTGCTGAAAATAATGCATACATTTTTTGTTGAAAATAGTACAATACAGCCATAAAATGTTAATGAATCTGCAATAATAATACAATTTGTAATAATTATTAGTATCATTGACTGCATTATTGACTGTAGCAATTTTACGAAATTATTTATCCCCTCTTCCTCGGATTATGTACCGAAGCGGACCTTGTAGCATATATAAGACTAAGCTAACTAAAAATCTTATGCGACAGGAGATTCTTTAAATCTGAAATTCACTACAATAAAACCCGTTTCAAATTCTATGTATTCTCGTTCACGCGTCTCGAACGTGGAAGAACGCAAACAACATTATATTCTACCTACTATGTAAATTGTTAGTTGATAACAATGAAAATTCTCAATCATATGTCGCTCGATTTCTATTCTGTAGAAGTAAATAACAATTTAAACTTTTACTAAAGGAAACAGTATCAATTTTATTGTTATTTACTTCCACATACTTGTCACAGTCCTGATGAGGCTATGATTTCATAGTGAAATGCATCGACGTTTCATAAACAAATAAGGACTACTTTATATCACAACCTACTAAATTGCAAGACCAAAGGCCAAAACCAAAAAAAATCTTTATATTATATAAGGTCTAAATACAAACCAAAACATTTATTAATTATATATGTACATAAGGAATAGATTTCAAATTCGATCTAAAAAGCTGGGCTATTCACGAAATCTTGTTTATATCATCGGAACAGAGTTTTTATTCAAATTAAAACAATTTTATGGAAATTACTTTGTTCAGAAAGAAGTAAAGTTATTCTCAATTATTCACTTGGCAGATAACAATGGAAATAAATATACGTACATTTAAAATTGAATTAAATTGAAGTAAATTGAAACTTCCTCAATAATATTGAATGAAAGCATAATGAATAGAAATCTTATAAATAAATTAAGGCATAAAATTAGCTACTGTTGATTGAACTTCATTGACGTGAGTAAACCATGGTAACCGTAACGATCTCGGTTCAAGCCTTATTGTGTAAACAATTCAGTTTCATCATTTTGAAGCAAAATCACTTGTAAATATGCTCAGACTGTCAACCGTTGCGGCAAGTTATATTGTTGAAGATCGCATCAAGTATCACAATTACCTTCTTATTGTTCCAATCAAATTAAAAATACTACGCAATATTAAGGTCATGCGATTTAAGAGTTACATTGTCAGTTTTTGGCTTTTTGACACTTTAGATAGAACTTTTGATGTGTATATCATGGTTTATCGTCGACTTGCGGCTCAAGAATTACGATTAACGAATCGTGGAGCAAGAAGGCGTCCCTGTGACAGGCCACAGAAATAATATTGTTCAAACTTCTACGACTTCCCAACGTCTGACGGGTGGCGGGAAAGTAACTCTATGACTGGTCACATTTAGGAAATTGTGTCTGACGAGTCACTGGGGTGCCTTCCGGCCGCCACGAGAAGTTGAGAAGGGGTAGTGGCCTGAACAATATTATTTCTCTGACCAGTCACAGGTTAGCCTTCCTGCTCCACGATTCGGTAATCGTAATTCTTGAGTCGCAAATCGACGATAAAGTCTAAAATATATATAAAACGTTCCATCTAAAGCCACAAAAGCCAAAAACTAACATAATAACTCTTAAATTACATGACCTCACTCTAAAATGCATGACTGTCCCTTCACCTTCGGTATGCTTGAAATATGCTCTTTAAAAAATCGGTAAAAAACATTTGTCGGTACAGTTTTACAGCTTATTTATATTTTCATGCGCACATTCATATCGAAGAGGGAAAGGAAAATTTATATGCAGGTAGCCAGTTGAACCTTATTGGCTAAATATCGAGATTACATATGTATTTATGTAATACAGTGAACAGTGTACTAAATTCTTAAAAATAGCACTACAATATATTATAACGCTATCTAGGTGAAACCCGGTGCCTATCTGAACTACATATTTTGTTTGAGGCGTGAGAAAATGAAAGGAAAAATGTCAATTTGATAAAATCCTTAAAAATTTGTGAGCTACAGAAGCTACCATGATTGCTTGAAAAATTGCGCTAGAAAATAGCACCACGCAAGGATAGTTTTTCATGCATAGTGTCACCATCGATTTTTTATAGATGTGAGAAAAGGTGAAGATATGAAGATGAAGATAATGAAGATATTTTAATTCTTTAAAAAATATCCCTGAAAAAGAGCACTACGCATATTAAGTTTAGATTTGATGCAAATCGGTTCACTATATTTCACCACAGACGTGAGCAATGATCAAAAAAAGTATTCTTATATTTTCCTTGATATTTTTTCAAATTGGGAAAATATTGTGAATTCCTGAAACAGAAAATAGCACCTCCCTAAAATGGATACAAATAGGTTAATCGGTATATTGTTTGGGCACACCCCAATGATTAGCTACGTCATTTAAATATACTGATATGAAAGAATACTCACAATTAAACTACTAGTAAGAAGTGCTGGATCAAGCGCAAGCAATTACTCAGCGTATTTAACAAACTAGATTAGTGCAGTGTAGCGCATTTAATTGCCAGAGTAAGTAAAACCGGTGACGCCGAATGCGTAAGGAATTTAAAAGAAAAGCTGTTGAAGTTAGGTTGTTGAAAATAATTTTTTTGAATCGTGATGATACATTTGAGTGAAAACTTTTGGATTTTGATTGAATTTGGTGATTAAGGATACACGGTAGTAGTATTCTAACTTTGAAATGATGTCAGTATATCAATAAATGGCTGGCCAGTATTTGTCGTCGTGAATAAAGTGAAAACATAATTATTGGACACAATATCTGAAAGAAAATGACTAATATCTTTGCAAATATTCATTCATAATTGTTTAAACATTTCGTAGAATATGTATGCTATTGTTTGTCACTTTGTCTTACGAATTATCTGTGGAAATTATGTCAAAAACAGTTTTGGGCCCCCGTCAATCATTATACAATTTAGAAGCTAATCACTGCGCTTTCGAAATCAGTAATCTATATAACCTGCTGTGGCCTATGACTGTATTTTACCACGTTTCATTGGCCAATCATACACTTATTTGCCTATGGTGATCACTATGTTGTCGTGGCCAATCATTGCGTTCTTTGACATAATTGCTCATTTCTTTAAATATAAACTATCTAATGATCTTAACGCTTGAATTAATATAGTAATTTGACTCTTTTAAAAATTTATTATCCATCTTTGTATTTCAGAATTTTGTTTGACTCCTCCCGTTTTTTTTACAAGTTGTTACACAGGAAAAATTTCTTAAGTGGCCAAGCATTGTACTAATTACCCTATACACACCTATTGTGAATTCACCCATAGTACTTTGCAGCGGTATTTAAAATTGTGTTGGTAGAAATATTAGCTCAATAGTGTGAGTCAGCTTAGAGGAGCTGATTATTCTAGAAAAAAGTTAAGAAAATATTTTCATTTACTTGATATTACACGTGAAGAAACTAAACACATCGTCAGTCTGAGACCAATTCTTATTATTCGTTTTTTTATTGAGGAAGATGTGGCGTGAAATCTTTTCGCATATTTCAAGTCCTATAATTGATTAAAAGAAATTTCCCAATTCTTTTAGCTGAAAATAGTCGATTGATTTCGCAATCGATCAAATTTTTTAAGATCCTTGTAATCGAAAGCATCTAAATTAAAAAGCGCTGTTAGCAAAAGCTCTTGGATTGAGAGTCGTCACTATTTTTATGTATACATACATTTACATACATTTATACGCATGTTAATATATTTTGAAGGTCATTTAACAATAAGGTGTTCGACTTGTCTCAATATCACATCAGGTAAGAGATCGGCTAAAGAAATTTTACCGACGGACTAGTACGGGCATTACCATACGATGACATAACAAACAGTCTTAATCGTTTCAGTAATCCAGTAAAGGCACAAGAAGTGCTCAGAAGCTCAAGAGTGAGGACGAACCCAGAGGGAGAAAACCCTCACGTTAATAAAACTGAAAAAGCGCGGCCATTCAGGGCACTTGTCGCCAAAGAGTCGAGGATTGTGGATCTCAAATAGGTAGGCTCTCGACAAACCTGAATTTTCCTCGCTTCTTTCGAGTCTGTTGCTTCACTAAGAAGGAGGTGACAAAATAACACATCCGATCATTTCCTTTCCTCTTCCAAAGTGATATTTGACGATATTTGCTGGAACAGAGTGACTGCAGTTCATTCTAGTAATTTTTTATTGAAAAGATTTCTCTTGGCCATGAGTCTGTGGATTTACAAATGAGCATTATAAATTTTGGTAAGGAATTGTTAACACGGTCAACAATTCGCCGGTGAAATCATAAGTAATTTTTGTCTATAAATGGAATAGTTTTCCTCTTGAATCTTGAAATGATTTAATTCCACTTTGGTAAAATTAGAGTTTTCAACCTTTCGAGCCTAAATTGATAATTGCGCGTCCATAAACGCAGCCTGAAATCTTCGTGTATACCAGCTGTGAGAATTTGAAATAACTCCGCCTTTGAGCTCTCTAGTAAGAGGTCCTGAATTCATAGAATTCATGAGGCCTTTCCTATAAAATCTCGTCAATTTCCGAGAACGTTAAACACCCATGAGAATTTCCCATAGGTGTAGATTAATCTTATCTTTCATAAAGTAAATATAATTTCCATGCACGAGATTGTCGTGAAAATAAGCTTGCCTTGCCAATAATCTCGTCGGCGCTGTTCTGAGCCATCAGATAATTAATTTCTTAAGAACTATGCAGTAAAGTCAGTACTACCCTCACTAGGAGGTTTTCTTTTTTAGTTTCTTAATTACAAGTAGGAAAAATGGTGATCCTGAGAAGCAGGATCACCGTTCCATTTGGTTATATGATGATGTAAAATATCTCGCTAAAATCTCGTAGAGATTACAACCGTGATTCTTAGAGATCCGATTGAGCATTTTCACACATTTAAAAATATTTTCCCTATTTATGATAGGGAAGTAAGAACAAAGTCGTTGCGCGGGCAATAGTGCTTCATAATAAAAATACTAATGAAAACATTTAGTTGCGAATAAAATCTAAGAAAGTCCAAAAATACGAGTACATTGCAATATTTTAAAATATTTGGTACTATAGAGCATTAAACTAATTAAGTTACATGCGCACCGAAAATGTTTGAAGTTTCATTCTCGATTTTCAGCGGTTGAGTTTTATCTACGTATGTCAAAAACTCAGATTTAAATATTGATGTCATTATAAAACCTTGCCCTGTGAGGAAGAAAAATGAATTTCATTGATATAAATGCATTAGTTCATTTTGGAGCTGTAGAGTTTTATTTTAGAAGAATATTTGATTGAAAATTATTTTTAATTTGTGAATTTCATTTTAAAAAAAAGCAGTGTTCAAATAGTATCGGGCCGATTAAAATTTACTGACGAAAATGTTGAGAACAGAATCTCACAAAATTAGTTTTCACGGTTCAGTTCATAAACTCAAAATTAATTTGCCCGTTTTTCAACAAAATTTTTGTTCCGATAATTTACAAAATGTCGTAGATGGTTCTCCAGCTATTTGGAATGAACATGAAAATTGATTAAATTCAATAAATAAATATCGATCAAAATTCTCATCAGATACAATTAAAGGGTGATGATATCAGGAAAAATTTGTATATCTGTTGCCTGGAAATAGATATACTAAGTTAAGAAATTGTTTGTCTTCTTTCACTTTTAAAACAAGTGAAGAAGAACAAACATAGATTCTGTGAATGGTGATAATTTTTCTTTATCACAGCTCAATATTTGGACTAGTCGATTTAAATTTGTACAAAGTATTTCACGTCAACTGATACGTTTCGCCATATTACACATGCAAATAATGAAGCTATGTCACTCATACGGAATTTCACAAACTATGAATAATAGGTTCATGACTTTATGGAGCAAAATTAATGTACGAATTATTTTTCAGCAATACAACACTCCATATTGTGTTCCGAACCCCATAATTATATTCAGAAACCTTCAAAAACCAACCCTAGTACATATAAGGAAACAATTCCAAAGGATCTCTATGTAAAACAGCTATTAAATTTCTTAATTTAAAATAGTCACACAATCCACCTCTAGAAAAATTCAAGCTAGGTTTACAACCTCATGATAATATTCAACAACCTCCAAAGCTAACACTTTTAACTGAAACAACTCCAAAGTGTCTTCATGTAAAACAGGCATTAAATTTTCAAATTAGAAACAATCACATCAGTCACCTTTACAAGAATCTAGCAGACATCTCCATCCCCACTGTAATAATAAATTATTCCAAAAAACCTTTCCTAGAATATTTAACGAACCTCATCTTAGCTACCTACAGTTCTGAAACTTAATGGTTGTTTTCCATAAAGGAAGTTTAAAATTGTTTCGTTAGATGGGCTAGGGGTGGATTTTGAAGGTTTTTGAATATTATTATGGATTTGTAAACATATTTTGGAGTTTTCTGAAGGTGAGTTGTGCGACTATGTTCAATATTAAAATTCAATGGCTGTTTTCCATGGATGGTTTTTAGGGCTGCTGAATATTATTATAGAGTTGGGAAAATAGCCTGGAGTTTTTTCAAGGTCACTCGTCTGAGTGTTTCCAATTATAAAATTTGGTGGTAGTTTTACATGGAGACACCTTGGAATTATTTCGTTAAAAGTGTTAGGGGCTGTTTTTGGCTGGATTGCTGAATATTATTATTGAGTCAAGAAAATAACCTGGGGGTTTGTGAATGTAAACTGTGTGATCATTTCAATATAAAAATTTAAGTTATTTTACATGTTCACTAGGGTGGTCCACACAATTTTTTTTGAATTTTTATGGGGACACCCCCCAAATTTTTTCGAATCGACCCAAAAATGAATACGTTTTTGTGAATCTTATTCAGAATCCTCAATATTATCTCAATTGAGTTGAAACTCAACATTTCTCCTCACAATCAGCCATAAAATGCAAATAAAATATCACTTTTCAAATATCACCCCATAAGTATGTTTTATAGAGTCCTAAAGAAACCCCATAAGTGAAAAAACGGGTTTTGCGAGTTTTTGGCTCTAATTATGATTTTTTTTCGGTTTCTTGAATGCGAATTGTTTCTCATGTATTAAATATTACTTTATACTGAAAATTAGACATTTTCAAGAATTGTTTAAATAATTTATTATTGCTTTCAGCAATTTTCTCATATAATGGAGTTAGAAAGACGCGGTTTTTTCACCAATTTTCCATTTGTTGTCCAATTTTCAATTAGATGGAAGTAACAGTTTATAAATGTTAATAATAGTGATTGTTTAAACAATGTATCATAATTAGTAATAATATTATATTTGAATAATGCTAGAAAGATGCGGTTTTTTTATTAAATTTCTGGCTTTTTGTCTAATTTTCATTTAGAGTAAAGTAATAATAAATTCAAATTAACAAAATCATTGTTTAAAGAATTTATCATAATTATTAATAATATTATATTTGAATGATGCTAGAAAGGTGCAGTTTTGTTGTTGAAATTTCTGGCTTTTTGTCCAATTTTCATTTGGAGTGAAGTAATAATAAATTCAAGTTAACAAAAT